>JAJOOO010007311.1:0-74771 GCA_029582685.1 Solanum piurae | reverse complement strand
TGTGACGTAAATGAGACAGCTTTGTGTAAATAAATAATATTTATTCTAAGGATGTAATTTAAAGTTACCATGTGGCGGAAATGGAAATTGTGACGTTGGTTCAACAAGTGCATTCTCAAGTACTTTACTATCATGTGCAGTTGCTTCCCAACCAGCAGCAACAAAGGTAAATCGCATATCAAAATCACAAGCACATAAGACATTTTGTGATGTTCTTCCTTTGCGATTACGATATGCTTGTTGCACCGCTTTAGGAACCTCCCCTTCTATATATGTTCCATCAATCACACCAACACAATCCTACCAAATAAAAAATATATCAATATTAGTTTAGTGAACATAAAATAAATTGGAAGCATTATAGTATGCACTTCATAAAAATAATGTTTGTCAAAGTAATAAAAACAGTGCTTCCAAGACAATGCAAAGTCATAAAATAATTATTATCTCTTTAAACAAAGTTGATAGGAAATATGTAACTAAATACTAATAACTTGCACATAAAATATAAATGTGCACTTATTAAGGCCATAAAATAAATTTATTAATGTGATTGAAATTTTACCTTAAACCAAGGCCAAAATCGAGTATTATGTCGAATTTTGGAATGTACACCAGTCATATTTTTTGGTTGTATAAATGTTGGTGCCATCTTGCTAATTGCCTCGGCAACTATTTTAACATGCCGGTTAATTGTTTCAAGTGAATGTTGAAAAGTTTCCCTTGCCGAGCGTTGACTATCATTTCGTGCAATGATGGTTAGAAAAATACCCAAAGCCTCCTCAATTTGAACCCGCGTGGTCCGATGCTCAATTGGCAACAAGTTATGGTATCACCTTTCACGGGCTCTTCAAGATTTTATTACTCCACAATCGTGAGGTGTGAGTTAAAGTGACTACATGTTGGTGAGAATAATAAATTTTATGTCGGTGAAAATAATAAATTTTAAAAAGTAATGATGTGATTATAAATTTTATTTACATATGAAACAAATGGTTAGTAGATATAAATGTGGGGTTATTTTAACAAAATATAAACTCATGGATCAATTATTGTATTAAAATATCTCAAATCATGTAATTTCATATCATGGTTTTTGAAGAATATGGTATCACCTCTCATGATATGGAATCATGAGATGGAATCAGCGTAAAATCGCATGTCCAAACGCTGATTCCATCTCACGATACCATATTGTGATATGATATCGCATGACCAAATGCCTACTAAGTCAATGTCACCAAAAACAAAATCAAGACTTATTTGACACCTTTTATTCAATTTTCTCCGTGAACATTCTATACTCTATTTATACGAAGTTGAATAAAATAGAATATTGTACATTATTTTGGATTGTTTTATTCTTTGATGGTCTATCAAAATCAATTTCTCTATCTCTAAAGTAGTGATAAAGTCTGCGAACATTTTATATTCTTCACATTCTATTTTGTAAAATTACACTGAATATATTATTGTTATATGGTGGGCACCAATTGATTCCAAATCCAAACGAAAGTAAAAGGACCAATTGATTAGATTGAACAATCTTACCCATTACAGCTGGGCACCAATTGATTAAATCATAAGAAACAAAGATTCAAAAAAACTTAAAAACTTTTTTATTTCCAATCATTTTCTTTAATCTATACAAAAGAAACTGAAACTTGAGGTGTCTTGCCCTTGAATAATCAAAATACATCTTTCAAATTTTATTTTATTTTTGTTAGAAAATAGGGATAAAATACTTTGAATACTTGTCTGATTCATGGAATAAATGATAATAATAATTCTAATATAATTTATTTGTGATCCAATCATCCAAACGACCCCTTATAATATTCGTTAGATGTTTCACATAATATATGTGAGTCTGATTTTCACTTCTCCTTTTTTCTTTCTAAATTTGATTATACTATAAAAGATTAAAAATTAAATAAATTGGGGTTAGGTAGTAGTTTATGTTTGATCCAGTTTTATTAAGTTCTAAGTCTCAATCAAAAAAGCGAATTAATTGACTATTGGTGGCAACTATAGACGTGTAAATCGAAAAAAATATCATGAAGACCTTTCCTTTGATTGCAAAATTGTCTTATAAAACATAGAAACAAATAAATTACAATTTAAGCATCCTGTTCTATATTAATTATAAATAAAATAAATGGAAATTTATATGTTGTCATTATAGTCAACAAATCAACCAAACAACTATGTTTCTGTCAAAAATATAATACTCATTTAAATAGATAGTGTAATTGTTTTTTCAAACTACTACAATAAAAACAGTAATATCTAATCTCAACAAATTTGAATATATAAAATATCAAATCTATTGTTAAACCCATTCATATTACTTTATCTGATTATTTGTTGAATTCACTTAGAGCTGAGGTTTTTACAAAAACAATTTATCTATCCGTCAAAGTTTATATATATTTTATCATTTTTATATTTACTTTATGAGATTTTACTAAATATATCGTTATTATTGCTTATTTGTTGAATAAGCTTGTACCACTTACAACAAAAGAAGAATACATTATTCTTAATAAGGCAAATAATGAAACATATTTTGAGATTCAACTAATTTGTTTTTTTTAAAAAATATATATTTTAATAAATAATATCTCTTGCAATAAAACAATTAGAAATCAAACCCAAAATTCCTAAAATTTAAAATGAAATAATACTCACTACTCTTTCGCGCTTTAAGACCTAACACATTTGAATTCATACTAAAAAAAAATTATTTTGAAATCTAACGTAATTTAATTAAGTAGATCAAATCCAAACTCACAACAACATACCTAATATAGTTTTACAAATAGAATATAAAAAGGATGATAAGTATACAACGTTAAATAGAGTATAAAAAGGATGATAAGTATACAACATTATTTTACCTTGTAAAGCTAAAAATATTATTTACAATAAAGTCTCAACTAAAGTAAAACATATATTTATAAAAAATAGTATAGAAAAAAATTAAAATAACCAAAACAAATATGATAAATGAAAAAAAACAATAACAAGAAAATTACTAAGGATCCAATTATTTTTAAAAACTAAACGAGACTTGACTACGCAAACATCAAATACATAATTATAATTTTAAAATAAAAAAAATACTTACCACCTTACCATTTTAATGTCTAGCCAACAATATATTAGGCTAGAATCAACATTTCACAATGAAACAAAAAAAAACCAAAATTTCGCCCAAAAAGTAAAAGGGTCTTCCACGAAAATGAACCCAATCAATAACTGAGATAAAGAATCGCCGAGAAACAAGAAAACGAAGGCACACGACGGAGGCGGAGGAAGAAGAAGAAGAAAGAAGAGAGAGAAACAGTCACCGGATACTCAGTCCTCCTCCTCTTCAAACCCTAATTCACCAATTTTCTCTCTCTACCTATACGTACATATATTCATATGTATAGATAGATAGATATTTTATTCATATTAATGCAATTTCTGATCATTCACATTTCTGCTTTGTGATTCCGGTTGACCGTATTGGCCTTCCAATTTCTTCTAATTTTCAGATCATACCAGCAGCAATTGCAGTGTTTTCAAGGGTAATTCGGTCCAGATCTGAAACGGCTTTAATATATATCTTCGATGGATGACCTAGATATGCTGACTCGAGATTACGGGTTTAGACCCGGTGGAAAATCGGCTCCGATGAGATCCGACGGTGGAGATCGTCGTTCCTCTTCCGTACGATCATCGTCATCTTCACCGTTGTATGATGATTCTGATGGTTTATTGTACAAAGACGTCTTCGGTGGACCTCCAAAATACACCAAGTCTAGTAATAACAACAGTAAATCTTCGTCGATGAATGATATCAATTACGATTCAATTTTCAATACTGGCAATGATTCGAATAGCTATAACAACAACAATAAGCCATCATCCGTTCCGGTGTATGATAAGCCAGTGTACGACGAGGATATTTTTGATGGATTGCCAGGACTGACGAGCAAATCGGAATCTGAAAAATCTGCATCCACTGTGAGATTTGACGACAACGTTTTTGCTACAATGACTTCGCCACCACAACCAAAGATGAAGGACGAACATTTTGGTGATCTGCTTGGGAATTTGAAGTCGAATGAGAAGGTAACAGAGCCTAAGAGTAGTACGAGCTCGAGTGCCAAAGAGTTTGATGATTTGTTAGCTGGTTTTGGGAGTAGCACTTCCACCACTAATAAGAGGTACTTTGTCATATTTCTCAAAGCTCCACTTGTTTCTCTGATCACTGTGGTTTAAATAATTTAAGCTATTTCTTAGTGAAATTAAAGTAATGACTAGAATTGCTACAAAATTAAAGGCATAGTTGTTCTAAAGTTGTTTATATAGCTGATCCCAACAAGTTTGTGATGAGGAGGTAATGGACTACCAAAGAGCAGAGAACATTTTTGCTTTTTTAGGATCATACATAGTACATACATTATTGTGATAAGGGGGGTGGGGTGGGGTGGGGTGGGGTTGGGTTTGGGGGAACATGAATCTGGATACTGTAGAAGGCCATCTGCTCATTGTTAACATACATACTACTGTCTATGCTATTTGAATACAGCCTGAAAGGGCTAACATGTAACGAATATTGCCCTCTTGCATGTCGAATAGGATAGAACATATCACAAAATTCTTGTATCTTTTAGCTTTTTGAAATCTGTATTTCTTATTATTATATATGGAATTACTTGATATATTATGTCTATATGCTCCCGATAAGCTGAAGAGGCTTTAATTAGGTGAAGAACAGCGTATTAACTCTATGAGATGGCACACAGAAAATGTAAACTGTGGTACTTTATCCATACTTACAAAATAATGGTGGTACTTATCCAAACAATAAAAATACAAAATATGTAACTGTTGTAGTGGAATACATATAGTTCTGGTTAGAATTCTCAAAGTTTTGGTAATTGTTGGTGCTTAGTAGTTTGTGTGTCTTATTATTAAAACAAAGCCAGTTCATTTCTCCATTAGCCTTTCAGTTTTCATGAATTTCCTTTTAGACTGACTAGAAAACAATAGACAGACTTTTTTGACCAAATAATTATAGAAAGAAGAAGACAAGACAGAACAGGGTGTCTCAGTGAATGACATTGATTAGACTGTATTTGACATGTTGGTGCATTTTTCCTTGGCTTATCAGTTGCGATTAGTGTTGTTAATTAGAATAGATTGTTGTACTCATTTGTACGGCCAAATTGTTGTCTTATCTTTGTTATCCTGCAATTTGATTGTCTAATGAGGGACAGGTGGTTTTGCACAGGTCATTCACAGAGTCTAGTCATTACTCCAAACCCACTGGAAATTCAAATCAAAGTTCTATTGGTTTGGATGACCCTTTTGCAGGTTTAGGGTCAACCTCAATGCCGGCTTCGTCTAACCCGGGGGAGTTCATGGATCCACTTGAACCGATTGGTCAGCTAGGTAAATCTGGAAATACACACTCTGAAGCTTCATCGGTTAGTGGAGGAGTTCTTGATGATTTAGATCCACTGAATGGTTTTAGTAAGTCTGTCCCTCCATTATACTCTGCTAGGAATAACAGAGGGACGGGAGGGAGTCCTCAGAGGGCAGGATCAGGAATGAGTGACACACAAGCCTCTTCTTCTAGAGAAAATATCGGAAAATCTTCTTCCAGATCTTCTGATAGCCGCTCACAGAAAAAGGTGCCTGGGGATGGTTTTCAGGACTCTCCTCTGTTTGACATGCCTTCAGGTGATCCTCAGAGATCTTTTGGTCCAGCTGGCTCCCCCCCTTCATATGCAAGTAGCAATATTCATGAAACACACTTTGAATCAGATACGTCCCCAAGATCAGAGGACCAAATGCTGCCTTCTGATGATGTATGGCTTAGTGTATCAGAGATTCCTCTTTTTACACAACCTACAAGAGCTCCACCTCCATCACGACCTCCTCCTCCAATTCCACGTCGAAATTTTAAGTCAGAGGCTAGTTCCTTCACTTCAAATGCAAGAAAGAAGGGTGACAGATATTCTTCTTCTCCAAGTTACAACCAATACTCTCAAAGTCCTAAGGTTGTTCGTCCTGCAGCCAAGAGCCCTCCAACTTCTCAGTTGGATGAACTTGATGAATTTGCCATGGGTAAATCTCCCCACAGTGTGG
Organism: Solanum piurae; assembly: GCA_029582685.1. NCBI lineage: Eukaryota > Viridiplantae > Streptophyta > Magnoliopsida > Solanales > Solanaceae > Solanum > Solanum piurae. Next base: position 68,624 of record JAJOOO010007311.1, on the reverse strand, counting down.
ATGAAAGTGCAGGAGTTGTTTCTGGTGAAGATATGATTGCAAACTCAGTAGCTGCTGCATCAGCAGCAGCGATGAAGGAGGCTATGGATAGAGCTCAAGCCAAATTTAGACATGCTAAGGAAGTTCGAGAAAGAGAATCTGCAAAGGCAGCTAAGAGTAAGGAGGCTGTAAACCTGGACAGGGATGAACAAGCCATGCATGAGACACAAGAAAAAGAATTGAGAGAAAACAAGGAGAGATTAGAACGTGAACGTCAACAGAGGGAAAAAGAAGAGGAAGAGAGAGCACAATGGAAACTTGAGAGGGAGAGGGAGAGAGCCAGAGAGGTAGAGAGAGATAGGGGTAGGCAAGCTGTAGAAAGGGCTACTAGGGAAGCACGAGAAAGAGCAGCAGCAGATGCTAGAGAAAGAGCAGCTGCTGCTGCTCGTTTAAAAACCGAAAGAGCTGCTGTGGAGAAGGCGGGAGCTGAAGCTCGAGAACGGGCTGAAAGGGCTGCAGTTCAGCGAGCACAAGCGGAAGCCCGTGAAAGAGCTGCTGCAGAAGCTAAAGAAAGAGCAGAAAAGGTAGCTGCAGAAGCAAGGGAAAAAGAAGCACGTGAAAAAGCTTCAGCTGCAAAGGCTGAGGCTGAGGTAAGACGTCGAGCAGAACGAGCTGCAGTAGAAAGAGCTGCTGCAGAGGCTCGAGAAAGGGCAGCTGCTGCTGCAAGGATGAACCAACAAAAGAATGATGATGATCTTGAATCCTTTTTCAATATGGGTTCTAGAGCCAATAGTGCACCAAAGACAAGAACAAGTTCTGTAAATGTAAACAAAGCAACCTAAGATATCAATTTAAGCCTCTCTATGCTCTATCTTTTTTTCTGCATTTGGTAACTCTTTCTTTTTCACCTGCCATTTCTAGGAGACTTCATTTGCTTCACAGTTCCAGAACAAGGCAGGTGCTGGAGGGTCAAAGCCAACATTTTCATCTGCCACAACCTCCTCCAACAGGACAAAGGCATCTTCAACAACAAGTTTTGCTGATGATCTCTCTTCAATATTTGGAGGTACTTACTTTTTTGCGGCTTCACTAGCAATATTCAGGGGGTTAGTCTGTACTACTAGTAAAGCCTCCCAGGCTAGATTAACTATTATGGCGGCTTTTCACTTTCTCCAACTTTACCTTCAATTGAATTAAGGTCACGCAATTACAACTTAATTCAACACATCAGTTAGTAACAGTTTTTCTTGAATTATTCCCTCAATTGTACAGAAGATGCTTTTATTTGAACCGTCTTAATTTCTTACCATTTGTTTTTATATTGTATTTATACTTCAAGAAGTCACCGAGGCAATAATATGCTTACAGACAAACTAATGGCATACAAAATGTGTCATGTTGTTGGTTTTAAGTCTGTCTCATCAATTTCCTGAATACTGAATTATGTTACTTAACCAGCTGCCACTTCATCTGGAGATTTCCAAGAGGTTGAAGGGGAAACCGAAGAAAGAAGAAGAGCTAGATTGGAACGCCATCAACGAACTCAGGAGCGTGCGGTATGCGCCCTGGCACTTGTGTCTTTCCTCTCATGTTTGGATTGTCGGGGCAAATTTCTGTTTACAGCCTTTTAGCATGTATTACATAGTTTAGAAAGATATATGATTTATGATATTTATTTGCTCAGGCCAAAGCTTTGGCTGAAAAGAATCAACGTGACCTTCAAGTTCAGATGGAGCAGCAGGAAAGACACGTAAGTACTGTTTTATGAAACAGCTTGCAAAAGTACTTATACATTATTGTGTGCTTGTTGCAATTAGTGGAATACTCAAAAAACAATGCCTAAAATTTTCTTTGTATTCCACTTTTACATTCCTATATCGAATTACAGAGTTATAAAACAATCATGTTGTTGCGGTGCTTGTTAAGATGCCCCTTATCATTTTTAAAGCGTATTTTCGAACTTTGATTGGAAAGATTTTCTTTCTTCAAATCTTACCTATACTTTGGGATCTTGTTTAAAGATGCAGATTTGAACTAGCTATGTCAGATATCAGTAGGATCACTTTCTTCTTTTTGGTGCTGGATGAATCATGTTAAGTTTAAACTAAGATAATGACTCCTTAAGGCCTTGCCTTGTGCTTCATGATGTTATCCTAAAATTTGTGATGTCTTTCATCCTTTTTCTTTTTGCTCTCTCTTCTATGCTATGTCCTTGCTATGATTTTTACTATTTTATCAATGTAATATAGTTGCTTGCTTTGTGTTACAGAGAATATCTGAGACCCTAGATATTGAAATCAAGCGATGGGCTGCTGGGAAAGAAGGAAATCTTCGTGCATTGCTATCAACTATGCAATATGTATGTTCCGTTTTATGTTCGCTTATATGAGGAGATTAGTTGTACCCCAGAACTGTTAGATTCCACTTAACACACACCTGGTTTTTAACACGAGAGAGGAGAAAATTTGAAAGGAGTTTTTTTCTTTGAGCAGAAATTGCCAAACAAATGACACGTACATCCTATCCATTTTGCTATCTCTGTATTTACTTGGTTGCTAATCATAGTCATTTTTTTTCCTTTTGTGGGGTTGGGATGTGGGTGTGCGTTGGGGGATTGTTGCCCTTCTACCTGTTCACACCTTGAACAGAACTGGTGTTAAAAGTAAAAAAAATACCAAGTACACACACATACACAGGAAGCCATCATATCATATCAGATAATAGATTTTTCTTCCAACCATAGAAATTTATGCACCAAAAGATACACATGAATTGAAGATCTATGGAGACCAACATAACTTGGATCTTAGAACAATCGTTACTTTTTTGATAGACATTCACAAATAAATTATATATGAATGGGAAAACCTATAATTTCTGAAACATTTGATTGTCTGTGCTTCTAATGGTATGGTCTTGATAAAAATATCAAATTGACTTGTTTCATAGGTGCTTTGGCCTGAATGCGGTTGGCAGCCTGTTTCTTTGACGGATTTAATTACTGGTGCTTCTGTAAAAAAGGTGTATAGAAAAGCAACATTGTGTATCCATCCCGATAAAGTGCAGCAGAAAGGTGCCACCCTTCAACAGAAATATGTTGCTGAGAAGGTGTTTGACATGCTCAAGGTACTTTTATCGCTGGTCAACATGACAGTGCATTACAAATTTGGTTCTTCGCTAACATGCCCTTCACATTTCTTGTTCATCTGAGGTTTTACTCCTTTATCACGAGACATTAATAATCAATTAGTTTGTGGTTATGGGCTGGGTAGACCCATCAAGTCCCAAATACCCAACAATCCCACTTTTTTCCCTGGTATGTTGCTTTTCAAGCCATGGGTCAAGGGTTCTGAACTTTATGAAGCCTCTTAAAAACAGATGTCGGGTTCTTATGCAACCTAATGACAAGTTTCATTTCTTGGTGTCTTTCCTTTTGCCTTATCAGAATTATCATTGAAAGATCCTTTAGTTGTCACTGCTTATTTCACTTTTTATACTCAATGTTGTGCTCTTTATTAAATTCTATATCTTGCAATAGGAAGCATGGAACAAATTCAATTCAGAGGAGCTTTTCTAGATGCTGCGCCCATTCATTAGCTTTGAGCTCCTTCAGACTTTTCGATAGAAGAGGTAGGAACAGTTGTTTCAAAGCAGTGCTCTTGGTGACTCTGCATTATAATCTTCTTTCATCATGTGGCATACTGGACCGGTGAAATGGGCCTTTGTAGCAGTGATGGTTAAGTGCAATGTATTACACTGTTGCTGTAAATTAATGTCAATGCCAAAGACATTTATGGTGAATGGTTCTTGAATTGACTGGTTTCTGGGAAAAATGTCAGGCATTTTTCATTATGTGCAGCACGAAAGGAGCATTGTATGATTGAGTTGTGAAGTTATACAAAATGTATTTTCCCTATTCATTTATGTCTAACGTCTTTTGTTTTCTGCATGAGAAGAACACATCTCTCTTGCATCATTTTTTGAACTGATGTTGTATTGAGTAAATCAGAATGATATTTTTGCACGATGTGAAAAGGTGAATTTTAGTTAGTAGTACCATGTGATGCTGGTGTTTTATCTCTGCAGGTGAGTTTGTCACTGATTTTGGACTCTCGTTTGCCTTATACTTAATGCCACATGCTGATTATGGGAAGTAAAATTCCTTTTCCATGAAATTTTGCTCAATGTTATAGCCAAAATTAGGTAAAAGTTTGAAAATTATTCCTACAATAATTGACGAAGACCAAATTTCTGCTTTACATCTTGCATTATTTTTTCTTCTCAAACAAGGATCAAACATGAATAAGTCTATTATGATTCAAATCAAAAGTTTCAATTCATTTGATTAAGGTCCTGCAAAGAGAAATAATAAAACTTGACGGGTTCTCCTTGAAAATTCTTGAAAAGTTCGGGGATGAAAGTTGAAATTGAAGAGTATGTTCACTCTACCTGAAGCGCGTGACTTCCATTCTTAAAAACCAAAGCAAAATATCACACTCATTCGATCAAAACCCTCGGCATGGACTCATCACACGTTCTCTGATGCGTAGCTGAGAAATATCGCCGGAAGTTCACAGGAAATAAGTGGCGGCGGTGCGTGGCTCTTGTTGAATACCAAGCGGAGATAAGATGCCGGAACATCCGTCTGCAGACTCATCAGCCACCGACAACACCGTAACCGTCAAGCGTTATGCGCCTCCCAATCAGCGGTATCAGAATAATCTTATCATACGATTCGCTCTTTCTAAATCTGGACATATTTCATTGAATTGCTGAATTTGGATGTGTTTTATTGAATTGATTTAATGTGATATTGTCCTTTGTATCAGGAATCGTTCACTCGGCAGGCGAAAATCTGGAGGAGGTAAACTAGTTTTGATAAAGCTAGACTATGTTAATTAATTGAGATTATGTTAAGCTTAATGCCTTAAATTTACATGGAATGTACTGTTATCACCAAGGCTAATCTCACTTAAATGATAAACACAAGTAAGCTAATAAAATCTGATTGTGTAATTAAATGGTGATCCGTGATCATACATACTAAAATCTGATTGTGTAAGTATCATACATAAGATCTTGCCTGTGTCGATTGCTCCAAGTTTGAAAGTGGGAAGTCTGGAAGCTGCGATGAAAGTTGAATTTCCGTGAGATGAGCTAACTCTAGTTGGAAATGAGAGTTGTAAGATTGTTTCCGTACTAGCTGCCAATCAGTGGAAGCTATCCTTTTGATCTTTTAAGCTAGTGTTATAAAGTTGATCACTTCAATGTAACTCCAAATATGTCGCTCTTATTATTATTGTAGCATCAACAAAGTATGCATCTCAATACAACTGCTAATTTTTAGAAAATGAAGCAGTTTTCTTTTTTTTCGGTTTTGTGACGGACACCTTATATTGGATTTTATAAGTTTTTCTCTAGGGACGCTCTGGTATCACGTGTCTTTAGCTGTGATCAACTAGTAGAATTGACCCTTCTTTAAGGTTATACATGGTAGATAACTACAAACTAAGCCAATGTCCAGCCCCTGAGAAAACACAGGGGAGGGTAAATACTTCCTAAAATCTGAGTTGACCTATTGACATAGAATAAAACCTTTGAAGTGTGTGATACTCTCAACTGGTCGACTAGTTTTATGTGATGTATGTTTCGAAGAAATAGATAACTTGTGTTCTTTGCCTATGGATAGGAATCTAGATCGACCTTTCTCTAATAGTTTAGTTTACAGATCGACTTGAAAGAGCTAGCAGCTATGCTAGTGATGGAGAGAAGAACCAAATGAGTGCCTCTAAGTCTGTATCTGATGCTGGTGTCAATCGAGTGAATGAGTATCCTCCAACAAAGTTAATACCGCTACAAGGATGTTGTACAAGCGAAGCTTTTCAGCTACTGAATGACCGTATGTTTTTTTTAATCAACTCATGAGCTCCTAATATTATCAATTCCGTTATCTATTTAATCACTTCTATCTCAATTACATTGTCATACCTTCCATATCCTTTACAGTTCTCCCATATTATGAATAATAATTTGGTTACCAGCTTCCAGTCTTGTGCATTAAGATTGTATGATGCCTCTAGTTACTATCATCAAAAAGTCACTAGTGAGAATGATGATGAAGCTTCATCTTTTTTTTTTATAGGCTGGGCGGCTGCTCTGAATGCTCACAATAATTTATCAGAAGATTCTCGTGGTAAGTTAAAGGGTGCCTCTTTACTAATCAATTGCTCCGATTTCTTCCTTTAGTTGCTATGTAGAGAAGTTATTTAGGATACTTCTTTGCCATGTTTCACATTTCAATTTGTGTTGGAAATGTATATTCACTGCCTAATTCATCTATTCTGGTGCTTCTTTTGAAGGTAACATCATATATTCTTTTGGATGGTATGTTGAACAGTTCTAAGCCTGGAATCTGAGTTTTGTTTTGTATCATATCATGCACCTCCTGGTTATCCTGAGACCTAAATGCTCACACTTCTAATAAAAGTAATAAAATTGACCCTCATTGATCCCAAAAAGAAAAATGTTAAATACTCCTAAGCATGCTTCGAGTGTCCTTTCTGGGATTGAGTTCCTATGTGTACAAACTTCATTCTGACTGGGTAGTAATGCCAAGTTTGAATGGTCTGCCTGGATTTTTGCCTTTATCATCTTATATGGTAATGCCAATTGTCGACGTCCTTGAATCTAAAATAGGCTTAGAGCAACAAAATGGAATTGTAGGAAACCTACTGATATCATTCTACCACTTTGATTTGGGTTATTTCTTTGTATCATTGAGAAAGTCAGCACATTCTTCTGCGAGTTCTAGCTTTGATTGTATGGATGAAAACTGCAGGAAGTAATGTTTTTGTTGTTGTAGTTCTCCGTGTTAAAAAGGAGTGCAGAAAGTATTGAATTTTGTTATCATATGTTTAATGCGTTCATTGTCTTTAGCTTAGTCGTATATTACTAACTAAGCTTTAATGACTGTGCGGCGTTGGTCAGAAAGAATTCCTAGGAGACATTGAGCATAAATAAATCTCACTTCTATTAGTAATGGAATATGTTTTCAAATAAAATAACAAAAGACGCATCTACATGTTTTTTTAATTTTTTTTTCTCATATATAATATCGGATTGTCCTACCAAGGTAGGGGTAAGGTCCGTGTATTACCCTCCCCAGACCCCACTTGTGGGATTACACTGGGTATGTTGTTGTATATGTAATAAGTATTGGATTAAGATGAGCTTAAATAGAGCAAAAATGAACAGTAAGGGTTCATATAGTTGCAACTTGCTTGTGATTGAAGTATTATTGTTGTACTCTTCTGATCACAACTAATTTGGCTGTCGTTCTATTTACCCAGAAAGGCCTGTAATGTACACGAAAAGATCACCTTGGGGGCATCCTATGCTTCCACATCAAGTAAGAGGCGGTCTGCTTATTCTCTCCCCTTCCCTTCCCCAGAGTCAACTTTCGATAAATACTGAACATTTATCTTTTGTCTCCAGTTGATGTCACAAGCAGGAGCTGAATCTTCTACTGGCCAGAAGGATTTTCTAAGCAAACTTCAGATGGCTATGCTCAATTCACATGTCAATTTCGATGCCTAAATGCTACCCATCAAGTGGTCAAAATCTAAGTTAGGAGTTTCAGAATTATTTGCAATGCAATGTTAGATACCTGTTATCAGCCATCATCAATCCTGAGTAACTACTACGTATTTAACCTGTTGGAAAAAACTCTACTTGTGCATCATTTAAAAATTGTAATTCTGTACCTTTCCACAATTTTTCTGTTTTTATGTTATTTACACATTAAAAAAAGAAGTTATGGTGGTGTTGGGGTTAGCTTGTGTGAACTTTGGACTATTTCACCAGGTATGTATCATCTCCGACTAGCACTAGAACAAACATCCAATAACTCTGCCCATCAAGTTTAGGCAGACAGCGAGTAATTGTCTACCGAATATTTTTTTTTAGTCTATGATAGAATTTTGTTCTCTGGTCTTCTATGGTTTTCGCTCACTTCATTGAAGTTAGGTAACCGCTCATAGGCGTATGCTGCACTAATAACATAAAGAGGGAAGAACCCTCTCCAACTGCGAAAACAGCATTCAGAAATACAAACCAAAGTTGGCAAATTGTGGACATATGGTACATTTTACTGATATCAAGTGAAACTTAATATATCCAGTTAATTTTACATTAAACTGTCAAGGGAATACATATACAAAACCCCCCTTCACCTCAGCAATAGCCTAAGATATATATTACAACTATGCCTCAGTCCCAAACAAGTAGAGGTCTACGTTTTGAATTCCACCAACCATGATTCTCATTTCATTTCATCTTGCACAGTAAAAATCTATAGCTTTTTGGCACTCTTTATCATATACATATCTATTCAGTAACTGGTATATTTGATCATATCTACCTTTTACAAAATATTGTCCAAATGACATGGATCAAAGTGTTAGCTAAACCCCATTTTGAGGGAGATCTTTGTGGTCATTTATAGACATTGGTGATCCAAGAACTGAACCCTCATTTGAACGGGTAGAGCTATCTCTACCATACTTGTGTCCCTTTTTCTTTTTCACCTTCTCAGCCCATTCCATAAGACAAGCTTGAACATGATTATCGAACATCGATTTCTTATAATGACTCCCCATCTATAATTTCATGTAAAAACAATATTACGAGAAGGACATTCAGGTTTAAGTTTCATTGATTGGTTCGAGGAAAAACTCACCTGTGTAACTAGAGCATAAAGTGGCAGTGTGCTATAGCTGCATAAAACTTGAATGATTACCCTGGAAAAGATGAAAACCACCTTCATATATGAACGTTAAGGGTCAAGAAATCCAATAAGGGGGTTGGTTCATTTGAATTCCTTTCGCTGAAAAATCACACTGTATATATAAGGTTATATAAATAGAGGAAGGAGTAGTGAACTCTACCCTATGACAAGCCGAGGAATCACAAAGACATATTTTCCCATAATGCAGGAGTGAAAGCCATATTGGAACTATAAAAAGATGGAAAAAAACATGAAATTAGGAAAGGAGCATTGAAAAATTGTATTGAACACTGAATTAGAATGGTGTTACTTGATTAGTAACTTACCAAAATCCAGAAGAAAAATGCTATTTCAAAAGCATTTTGGAAGAGAATAAAATGTATCAAGAAGAGGATGATTTGAGGGTTATCGAACCAAAAGTGATTATCAGATGGTGTTACAACCAATTCACCTTCTATGGCTACATGTTTCTCAGCAATTTCATGAGCTAACTGTAGAATCACATGCTCCAACTTTGTTCCCACAGCAAGCAGAAGCTGAAATAAAACACACGAAAATGAAGAACGAAAAGGTAACATAAATCAATTATTATGACTTGAATATGAATACCCTTATCGATTTTTATTAACCAAAAAAAAAGCCTAAATTGACAGCTATCACTACAAGTGATCGTTTCCAGAATGTTAGTTTACAGATTTGGAGACTGAAACAATGGAAACTACATAAGTGAAATTTATGATAGGGTTACTCACAATAAAAGGAAAGAAAGCAATCCAGAAATATGTATGCCAACCTGCACAAGCATAATGATGTATCAGCCTTCACATCACAATAAACGAAAGCACGAAGCAACAATAGCATTTTAGTAGGATGTTGATTTAAGTAGGCTCTAGCATGAAATCGTAGCAGTGTGGCAAGGTGAACAAGTCTAGCTATTTCAAGTTTGAGCTGGGGGTATACCGTTAATATTAAGCAACAAGAAGAGGATTACGAATATCCAGAGATACCAACTGCAAAACAAACAAAAGCAAAGAGCAACAAGTTAATTTGAAGAACCAGCAGTGAGAAACTACATTCTCAGAAAATGTTTAAGAGCTTTAGCATCATCCTTATCACTTGCCTGATACCAACAACTGTCCTAAAATCGTCTTCCAGTGCACGTATCATGTACCTGTGAAAATTGAATCTTGGATTCCCCCTGCAATGTGTCTACACAAGGAATATACTTTTACTCTATTATGTATAAGCCAAGTAAAAATCACTACATTGTGAAACAAGAAACCAGTCTCTATCTAACAACTATAGCAAATGAACATAGTTACCATAATGAATCCCAAACGAAGCGCTCTGTAGTCTGATTCGTTGACAGAAGCATAAAATTGCTTGAAGAAAGAATGCTGAAAATTTTCACCAAAACACAGTAAGTTAGTTAATTAATACTAATACAAATCGGAGAAAGAAGGTGATCATATGAGTCTATCGCGAGTCATTTGAGAACATATGTCAAAACAATCGCACAACAGAAGTTTTTTTTAGCACATGTGGAAATACAAAGATGCCATATTGTTCGCGGAGAATGGGGAGGGGAAGTGCTTACCACCCAACCCAAAATGGCTGATTGTCTACCCATACCCTGAAATCGATTCCTGATGAAATCATGTTCATAGACATGAGTAACTGTTGGTTTCAGATGAGCTGCAAAATGGAACACCAATATTACTAGTAGCTTTACATTTCAACCATTTACTTAATTCCTTTCCTCTATAGTCATATACCATGTTCAGATTCATAATCATCTTTTACGATTGCATCCTCCCATTGCTTCCATTGACGTATCTAGGCCATTATTAAAAAGTTCACAAACAATGAATCAGCCCGAAAGACAAAGTAAATGAAACTTAAGCAGAAAAGCTTAGTAACTGACCTTTGCTCCTCCAAATACAATAGTCAGAACAGAGAATGTCACATGCACAATAGCTAGGACAAATATAAAAACATGAAGGTGATGCAACGCCTCAAGAGATAGTAACGGGACCTTATTCTGAAAAAACAACGAAAAGTATTATATAAGAATTAAGCACAAGAATATCACATAAACACCAATGTTTGAAGTCATATTGTCTAATATAAAAAGAAAAAATTGCTAACTGAATTTCTTTTTAACACAAATACACGGGTGAGCCAAAGTTACTGGATTCTGCCAAACTCGTAACTAGCAAACTAACAAGGAACAGATATAACAGAACATCGCCAAAGCAAAGTATATAGCTGGAAGTTAAGAGCAATGACTTAAGTACTTTTTGATGGCAGTAACCCTCAGCAGTCATTGTTTCTTCTGCAAGCAAATGTCGTTGATGGTGAGGACCAGCATGATAGTGAACCGTCTGATTGTTAACATGAGGCTCTTCATGAGTCGGAGGTGGAGATGGAGCTGGAGATGAAAATGAAGTATGCTCCAACGGTAACGCGCAGGGAAGTAAGTGTGTTACAACACGAGGAGGCACACAGATTTCGACAATACGACTTTGAAATACCGTTAACAGCAGGGAAATAAACCCCAACAGCATCAACTCTGCACATAATACACATTCACAAAATAGTTCATATATAAATGCAAACTTAATCGATCAATGTTGTATATTTTCGAACCTTCTTTAACTTTCTGTAGGGCTTCATAGAGATGCTTTTGTTTCTTCCTCTTCAGACGCTGCACCAGTAGCAAAGCCAGAGATTTCGTTAAGAATGTTCAAAGTTCAATACATGCCTATGTATGAAAATAATTTTGACCTATGTATAATTTTTCGATGAAATATGTTTAACTGACCACCTTTCACTCTATGTTGGTAAGCTATGTATTGGTTAACAAAATAATGGAACTTGAGTAAACCAACCACGACCAAAAATAACAATCACATTTCAAAGCCTAAACAAGTTCGGATCCGCTATATGAATTCCTTACACCATTCCACTTGCAAGCCGTTTCATAACATGGCGAAATTGAAAAGGAAAAATAGAAAGATGGAATCTTAGCCTAATGTTGAAATTCAAATAAACTGCAAAGAAAGTAAAAGAAAAGAGAGAAAACAAAGACATTATATTTCATAAAGATTCTGTTTTTATTATTGTTATCGTTATATATATGTTGATTTCTTAACAATAGACAGATTCAAACATGACAATAAAATGCAATAAAAAAAAACACCCGTGCACTAAGCTTCAACTATGCACATGGCCCAAGAAAGGACTAGACCACAAGTACAAACCTTACCTGCATTTTTGCAAAAATCTTTTATATAACCATATTGCACATTCATATGACAAATAATTATAATATCCGACAATTTGTTAATTTTTTTATTTTTTAGAATAGAATAAAAATATACCTTCCCAGCATAATGGATGAGACGTTCAACAGCTAGAGAAATTGAAACAATGACGGTGCATACAGCAGCAACCACCCATGTTGGTGTAAATTCCAATGAACCTTCATCCTCTCCACCTCCATCCATATATTATTTTTTCTTCTGTTTAAGTTCTGGTAAATTATTTTATGAAAGACAAATATGATAATTAATTATATATTAATGAAATGAAACGGAGAAAAACGAATCACACCCACAATAAATTGGGGGAGTGATTATGAAATGATTGATGATCAAGAAAAGAAATGAAGATTTTGGAAGAAAATTGCCAAAAAAGAAGAAGATATGGTTATATTTTCCCACAACGTGGTTTGCATGAATGATGTTTGATTAATTTCGTTGTCATGAAATGATATTAATATGTGTCTCTCGTTTTATGAGGTTTATAAAGGTAGGTATTAATTTAATTTTAAAAAAATTGCGATTGAAATACTATCACAACTATTACATTTATAATATTTAAGTTACGTTTATACTATTCTTTTTAGACAGTTTCAAGATAAATCACAGTAAAAACTATTTTTTCAACTCTTTTGATAACGTGAAAAAAAAAAAGAAGCTATGGATGTATAGTGGCCAAATTTGAATATGACTAACTTTACGTTTTCTATTTCATCCGTAATGAGAAACTTTTATAATTATATACTAAATGTTATGAATCGCACAAATTAAATACTATGGTATTTTAAAATTATAAGTTTTAAAAAAGTTGATTACTACATTTTAACTTGCTTAGATGGAAGCAAATGCATAATAAACTTTGATAACTAGTGAATTATATCATAAATTGAATAGTTTTATTCTAATAGTCAACCTACAACAACTCTATTTCTTTATCCATATTTGGGGACCTAACGTAAACAAGCTCAACAGGTGGAGCTATTGAGTTAACAAGCTGCTGGCCCAAAAAAAGATTTTTTGAATAACGTGTTCTGAAAAAAAAAACAAGAATAGTTTTCTCTTGCATCAAACACACCCTTAAGCGTGGCAATTTCAGCCTATACTAATGAAATAAGTCCATTTTACTCATATTTAATGATTTGGATCACTTATATTTTAATTGGTTAAATATGGGCTTCAAGCTATTTTAAGAGTCTCTACAAATATGGTCAAAATGGGTATCCAAATTGACCCATAATAGATCACTTACTTTTCACTTCCACTCAAAATTCTTAATTGTGCTAAAAAATTTAATATTAATTTTAAAAATTCAATTAATTTTCAAACTTAATTGAAAAAACAGATTTCTTTTTTGTTTTTGGAAAACAAAAAAAAATTTAGGGGTAGGTTGGTGGAAGGGGAGGCGTCCTGGGGGTGCCCGGGGGAGGGGTAATTTTATTTTATTTTTGGAAAAAATAGATTTTTTTTTTGTTTTTGAAAAACAAAAAAAAATAGGGGTCGGTTGGTGGAAGGTGGGGGTTCCCGGGGGAGGGGTAATTTTTTTTACTTTTTTTGAAAAACAGAATCTTTTTTTTTTTGAAAAACAAAAAAAATTTAGGGGTAGATTGGTGGAAGGTGTGGGGAGGGGGGGGGGTGCCCGGGGGAGGGGTAATTTTTATTTTTTTGCAAAAACAGATTTTTTTTGTTTTTGAAAAACAAAAAAATATTAGGGGTAGGTTGGTGGAAGGTGGGGGGTAATTTTTTTTTTTTGAAAAACAGATTTTTTTTAAATGGGTTGGAAACATTTTACCCAAATCATATTTGACCAAATCCATATTTGCCCATATTCTATTTGGGTGAATTGTAATCCAAACCATTTTTGCGTAATTCATATTCAATCCATCCAAATCCAATCCAATCCAACCATATGCCACCCCTACGCACCCTGTATGTCTGACCCGTTTTGTGTCAAGCTTGTGACGTTTAATAACGCAGACATTAATTTAATTTAAGTGGAATATATTTTGACTAAAATATCACAAGTAATATATTTATAATACTTAAACAAGTGGAGTTATTGAGTAAGTAAGCTGTTGACCCAAAAAGATTTTAGCTTGGATACCTTAAAGGTGGGATCATTTGCATTTTTGCAACTATTTTATGTTGGTCTACATAAGTTCGATTGTTATAAGTATAGTGTTCTTCATGTAATGGGAAAATTTGATAATCTGGAGAGGGAGGGCAAAATGAGGGAAGAGGTAGAATATATGATTCTTTTTTTTTGTTATGATGATACAATAATATTATTATTGAAGTGGAAAAATTTCCCTTATAAAAGATGTATCAAAATATAAAGAACCAACAAAATAATATGGTTCTCTACAAATTGGATCTATACATGATGTATGTTGTCGTTAATCTTTCAGTTTTTTGTTTCTCAATTGTGCACCAAATTAAAAGATAACAACAGATAGATGCATTCATCAATAATGGTCCATCCTGAATCAGTTTAATAGACAGCTCACGTGTGCCTTTTGATTATCATGAAATTATTCAAAAAGGTGATTCGACTTTCAAAATTTTGAGAAAATTATAACTTTTACAATGAAACCCGCAAGGGTGGCGCAATTTGTTGAGCAAATGATATCCCAAATGAGGATCATAGGTTCAAAACCTCCCGCACGCATTCTTAGTAGAAGCATAGAACTTGCCTAATACAATTTTATAAGAGTGAGACGGGATTATCAGGATTGTGATTGCGAGTTCCCTTGTCAACAACAACAAAAAAAAACCATCTATTTCATGGTGATCTGTTAAGGAAAAAGAAACAAGAAGATAAAATAACTCACATAGCCATCCCACTATAGGGGTCTTGTGCTGAAGTGTCTAACAGGAAAATTTCGAGAGAATATCAAAGACACATTTAGAGAGAGTTGCTCTCTCTTAACTCCAATGATTGCCATTCCCACGACAGATGGCTACAAACAAACCATTATCCAGGTAAAACAAAAGTGGCCGAGTTAATTCTCCTTGAAGACTATTCGATTGAAACCATCTCTTCTGAACATAATCATACCCATATATATATGAAAGATTATTATTTTTCGAAGTTGATAAAAGATTGTTATGTACACTTTATCATTTATCATTTTCAAATTTTGTTATCGTTTAGTAATGATAAAGGCCACTATTTACTAAGTATTATGTACACATTATCATTTTCAAATTTTGTGGGATTGCAACGGGATGTTGTTGCAGTTGGAATTTCGTTATGTTTATCTGGACTATTACTTTTTAATAAAATTTAAACTAAAACAACCTACTTTATTTTATAAATGATCCATCGTCTCCTTTTTCTATTTATACTAGAGGGGCAATGGCCCGTGGCAGCACGGGCCCAACATTGATAAGTGCTATTTTTATTGATGCATTCAAAGAGTGAATTGAAGTTTTGTTACATTGTCAAATTGATTCAATCTAGTATTATACCAACTATCTGAGATATTAACCTGATGAATATCTAAAATTTGACAAAATGATCCATAACAAGGAGATACATGTTCTCATAATCTAATAGATTTTATCTGCTTACGCTTTTTTGAGCTTCTTCTATCCAACTTTTGATAGATATAGTAATTAAACCTGTCAATATATTTAGCTTAATCACCAAAATGAACTTCAAAAATTGAGCAGGTCATGTACACAAAACCTTTTTAAATGCATTGTTAAATCTAAACCAAATAAAAAGCTTTCCAAATTAATTTTGAGTGTATCAACTTCTCAGCTTATTAAAGATGAAAGAAAACTATAAGAATGTACATTGCCTATTGATACATGATGCTTCTCATGGTCCTTTATAATCGGCTTCATGAGCCGATATCAGAATAATAAATTCTTGATTTCATTCAGCTTCGTCAAACATTAATAGTACTAAAATTCAATTCCAACATTCTTAGACACAAGTAAAAACTGTAAGTTCAATATTTTCTATTTTGGGATCAACATGTGTCTTGACTGCAGATTTCCGTTAGAAAAAAAATTTCTATCATATATTAATGGAGGGCTACAACATTAAATGATACATATAAAGTGAACGTCAAATTGGACTACTGCAAGCTTAATACTTTAACAAACTCCACTTTCTAAAACAGATCAATTTACCATAAGCTCTGACCCCCGAGAAATCGCAAGAAACTAAACTCAACTCTCAAAAATTAAAAAAATTGATTTGTTTAATAAATTCAGATCATGAACATGAATATTATTAAATTGCCTTAGAAAATATATGAATGTTTGAATCTCTAATGGACCCTTCAACGCCATATCTGCGGTTGTAATAACGCTTTTTCTGCTTCCTCTCTACTTGCTCGTATATCGAAAACTCCTGGGGAAAATAGAATTTATCCAAGAGCTTGTTCTTACTTTTCCTTTACTTTAACATTGTGTACGCTAAGAGAGAGAAGTGACACAGATGATACATACATACTATAAAAAAAAGAAGGGATAGAGATGAATGATGTAGTATTGCTTACAGGTGGAGTGATATGTAATTCCCAACAAAGAATTGAGGCCACGTGTAATGCAATCTAGAAACATAGCTACTTATTTAAGTACTTATATTGAAACTCAATCGTGGAGCTCTAAGTTGGAACTCAATATGATAGCCAATAATGTGATAGTATAAAATCAGTTTGTCAAACATGGCTGAGTTCATAATTTAGATCAAAGACCTTTTTACATCTAAAATCCATAATCACTTTACACTGGCAGGTAACACCACATCTTGGGAATCATAATCATGAGATGATAGTTTCATTCACTGTCACTTTTTAGACTTGGAGGCTTTGAATATGTGATCCTTGAAGTATTTGAGTTCAGCTATGCTCTCCTTAATGTCATCCATAGCTCTGTGCTTGTTTTGCTTTTTAGGAGCCTTCCTGTTGTCTAATTCAAAATAGCAGCAAAACACAACATGTAAAACTTCCCAACCTAACTGATGTATACATTGGATAGATCAGATAAACCTAAAAATGCAGTATAGTTTTACCTCTTGGATACCAACGAAAACACAGTGCCTTTACGCTGCTGACGTCAACAAGTACATGCGAAAACAAACTTGCCAAATTTGGCATAAACTTCTGTAACAAATAAATTAGAAAGAGAAGAGTGAATAACTGGTGATGTTATATGCCTCAACGTTGAAAGGCTGACTATAGTAAGAAATATAGAATAATCCTGAAGTTCAGTGGAACGACGACCACCTAAAAGATATAGTAACCACATGCATCTATTTGTAGAATAGTTCCTCAAAATGGTATCTATAGATTCAGACAAACACACACCATACCTTCAGAAAAAGAAGATCCGTATAGATTGAATTTCCTGCGAGCAGTGGTGTATACGTCCTTATATTTCTCTTGACAAATTCAACAACCTGCACAATGTGAGGGAAAAAGGAATATTAATCCAAGAAGCCAACTTGTAGAACCCAGGGCACATGAGGAATGTATGTGAATAACATGCCATCTTATTAGGCAAAAGGGCAAGAAAGGTGTGGATGTCTGTGGGTTCTTTTAAATCCAGAATTGTCATGATCATGGCAACAATATCAAACATATAGCTAAAAACTTGGTACGTGATAACATTCTAAATCTAAATTCATTTGAATAAATCATGTGATCCTCTTGGTCTGAAAGCAAAGGATCCTGTCCATGACAGAAGCATATTAGAAACTATTCGAGGATCGTCTTAAAAGCTTGTCAAACAAGCTTAAAAACATTTTTTGGGCCTATAAAAGGGAATATGATACCTGCTTCTCGGCTTCTTCTTCAGTGATGGTACTCTCGAGCACCTTCTGAGTCAAACCTAAATCACATTAAGTTTCATCTTTGAACTAACATTAGAATCAACAAAATGTACTCTATAGTGAAATGCTAGTCGTATTTCTCATGAGGCAATCCTATAACCTCATGCATACACATTAAGCCACTTACCACTTGCTGCATGATGGCTCTGACACCATTCTCCCATATTGTCCAGACACTCCTTGGTTTGATGTATAACTAAATCAGGACCCTATTTTTGAAAGCACAAAATGAATTCCTGTTGGTAAAAGGATGAGAAAATATTGAAGAGATGTATAGGACGCACAAGTGATCATGCAAGGCAAAATTCTAATGATAGAGAAGGTAGACAAAATTCTGTAAATTACAGAGAAGGATATTATATTACCACCCTAGAGCAAACTCAGCAAAGTGGAGAAAGAAATTTTATCAGCCAATTGGCATTATGGTGATAAGTACCATATTCAATCATTATGATGTTAACAGAGTGCAAAACTAGAATAGAAATATGGGATAAGTTAGAAAGGTGAGACAATTTTACCTCAATTGATTTGGTCAAGTTTCCATCAGTAATTATACAAGCAATCTCCAATATCCTTTCAACTTCAATATCCAAACCTACACAGGAAGGAAATGTCAAAAGAAAATTATACTACCAAATTTTCATCTTCAGAGTATTTTTGGAGATGTACAACGCTGCTATTGTTTGGTGCATCAGGATGTAAGATGAGCAAGACAATGTATGTGTCCAGCTTATGTTTGGATCAAGTTGATTGGCCCTACAATTCTCCAGCTTACGTTTGAGATGTGGCCATATTCTCAATTTAATTGTATTGGCAACTCTATACTCAAGGGAATCTCATCCTCCAAGTCTATCTACTAAGCAAGTATTATGTGCCACCTAACATAATCCAAGATCCATTGTTAGTGACACAATGATAGTTTAGAGATTAAGGACCTAAGGATTCCTTGTATCCAAGAAGAGAATCTAAAGAGAGGGGAATCTGGTACAATTATTGAATGAAAATTGGCAGAACCCATATATATTAGGACAACAGAATTATTATCTTTCAGGATAATCAATAGCAATATCTACATGTTATGCAAAATATGTTAATTGATGTGCAGTATGTGTCTTTAAGAACCAAACCAATTTCACGAGTCATGAACTAATAATTACCAGTCATCTCAAGGTCAATCCATACAAGTGGCAATTCGTACTCTCCTGAGTTGTCATCTTTTTCCTTGGCTTTACCTGCAGAGTTCACAAATTGTCATTTTCTCACAGGGATAGTTCAATGTTTAAGTTTCTGGTACTAAATGAATACTGAGGACTGGGGATTAACTATTATTCCCTCCTTTTCCTATTGACCATTCAATTATTGAACTACTCTTTTTCAACACACCTATTGATCTACAAATCTTAGTATGATGCAGACACATATTTACAAATTCTGCTACCCAGCCGTTACCTCTTCCATTTACTGTCTCGGTTTCCCCAACAGTTTCTGTGTCATCCTGGCTATCGGCGACATCCAAATTCAGACATGAGAAGCCATTAGAGAGTTGATTCATTTTGTGAAAGCTTTTGATCATTAAGCTCCTGAGGAATGAAAAATAGGTTAATGTTGAACGATGATGTTTTTTACCTTAGGAACTATAATAAATAAATCAAAGAAAACACTTGTTTCTGCAAAGGTGAGTACTCTTAACTTCTGAGACAGATCATTTTTTTAAGAATCACTGAAAAAATCATGCTTAGTTGCACTCATCATGTCAAGTTCCAGCATAGAGAACCCAAGTTAGTAATAAAGCATAAAATATAACACAACTCCTCCCATCACCATCCTGTTAATCATGACTAGGTCTCTGGAATACTCTATGCTTCTTCTCGATTGCACAAGAATATCCAGACAGATGGGAGAAGAATATTCACTGGCATGCTAAGAGAATGAGTTGAGAAATAAAACATGAAAGAAGGGAGTACGAACACCAGCAAACCCTTGGCTTATATCACTTTTCTATGTAGAATTATGCATATATTGTTTCGATAACCATGGTGTCCGGGTCAGGTTGCACACACCTTGACTAATTCCACAAAATACCTCCCAGGCTCCCACCATCAATAGGTACCAAGTAACTCTGTCCACCGAGATTAGAACAAATGGAAAGAAATCAGCTAGTGCTTTTGTCTCTCTTGGGATTTGGACCTGAGAACTTAGCATATTTTGTTGCTTTTAAGATTTTTCTCTGCCTCGTAGAGCAGCTACATGATTATGCTCCCTCGTAGTCACACTATTTTACCTTACACTTGTTGTTTCCTTCGACAATCTATTTGAATTGATAGAAACTAAGCATTTAACGTCCAACAACCAAAATCCAAAGAGCACACAAAATCCCAAATGAATAAAAGGAGCTCGCTCTGCTGTCAGGAAGAGCCCTTGATCAATTGTCATTCAGCAAATGCATCACCACAAATGAAGATCTAGCATTACCAGGCGGACAAGGGTACTACAGCAAAGCCCCCTCAGAACAGGTGCAGAGGGTTAGATACGGTATGACAAAACCTATTTTGAAGGGTTACAAAAAGTTGTCCTATAAGAGACTATGTAGAGAAGAATGCTCTCTATCTTCTACTAATATGCACATCTACTTACTCATCAATGTCTCTTTACTAAAATCATATCATATATATGACACTTCCTCAAAACCCATACCCCCATCAGCTTTCAAGTAGGTAAATAAATCGAAGCTTAGTAACATCAGCTATTGGCTATATAAACACACACAAAAACACAAAGCAATCATAGGTGTGAAGCAGCTACAGCTCAAACCCTATATTTGTATTTTAAAATCCACTCAATATACATAAATAACTTATCAAGAATCAGTAAACTACATTTTCTAGAAGCCAAAACCGATAAACTCAAACTTCTAGCTCCGCCTCTAGGTGAAGTGCTACTCTTCATCTTCTCTTTTTCTGTTTCTTATTTCCATTAACAGTACTCTGTATCTACTACTAACTTAAAAAACTGAAACCCCTTATGGTGCTGAAGCCCCATAAAATTTGAAACGTGAAAAAAATGAAATAAAGCAAGAATTAAAAAACAGTTCTTGATTCAAAAAAGTAGTAAGTCATTTTATCAAACACATAATAATCATTCTGACATAGATACAAATAGTTTTATTTATGTATCTATACATAAAGCTGTGAGTAAGAATAAGGCCGTGAGGAGGCGGAGGAAGGGGAGTTTACCGGCAACGAGGTCGTCGGAGGTGGCTTCAGTGCTCGAACACTGTTGACTGGTCAGAAAAAGACTAAAAAGTAGAGACAGTACAATAGTAGTTAGTATTTGTTTGAAAATGTGGGGGTAAAGTGGGCCGTATGTTTTTTTCGGGTCATTCCCCAAAATTTGATAACTTTTATTTTTTACTATTCAATATTCATTTTAATTAATAAATAAATAAAATACTTTTGATATCAAAATAACAAATAATTTTTCATAAACGATCAATTTATATTTTTATATCATGATATATATATATATTTTATTTTTTTTATATTAAAATAACAAAAAATATTTTTATAACATAAATTTATATTCGTATTATAATATCATGTGAGTTGTCTTATATGTCGAGAAGATATATATATATATAAAAAATCGATACACATACATATATATATATATATATATATTCTATTTTTTTTATATTAGTTATCAGTATCTTTTCTCTAAAAGGGATAAAGATTATATATATTAAAATACATAACTTCGACTTCTGAATATTATAGAATTCTGGAAAATAATATATAAATCTTGTTTCATTACTTAACATTTATGTCGAGCCAAAAAAATATAGGGTGTGTTTGGTATGAAGGAAAATGTTTTCTCGGAAAATAAGTAGATTTTTGACTTATTTTCTCATGTTTGGTTGGTGAGTAGAAAATTTTTTTCGGAAAAGATTTTTAGTGTTTGATTTATGAATGAAAAATATTTTTGAGAAATAACTTTTATTTTTACTAGAGTAGAAAATAATTTTTGTAATTGAAAATATTTTTAAAAAACAAATTAATTTTTTTTTCAGGGTGGGGGGGGGGTCTGGTAGGGAGGTGGCGGGGGGGGATCGAGGATAGGGGTGAAAAAATAAAATTTGAAGTTGAAAATATTTTTTAAAAACAAACTTAATTTTTTTTAAGGGGGTGGGAGGCTGATGGGGGGTGAGGTATGGGTGGGGGGTAAAAAATAAAAAATTGAAATTAGAAATATCTTTTAAAAACAACTTTTAATAATTTTAGGGAGTGGTGATAGGGGCCTGGGGTAGAGGTGAGGGTGGGGTAAAAAATTGAAGTTAAAAACAAGCTTTAAAATTTATTTATTTATTTTGGGGTGGTGGTGGTGGTTGGGGGGCTGGTTTGAGGGTAGGGACAAAATAAATCGATTTTTTCAACAAAAAAATTGTAATTTGAAGTTGGAAGAGAGTTTTGGAAAATGTTTTCCTTAGGTTTTGAAGGAAAGTCATTTTCCTTAAATTTGAGGAAAATGAGTTGATTTGAAAACATTTAACCCAACCAAAAATGAGAAAATTGGAAAATATTTTTCGGAAAATGTTTTTCTCTTACCAAACACACCCTATCTCAAAAGATAAAAAATTACATATAGATAAATGAGAGTACTTTGGTTCACAAAAAAGTGTAAATAAGCATTAATAGAAAAATTAAAACTTGGGTCTTTTTTTGTTCTAAACTTTTATATTTGTTGGCATTTGAGTAAACTTTTCACGTGGTATATATTTAAACATTGCCATTTAATATATGTATTTTTTCACATATTCACATCAAAACAACTTCAAACACAAAATATTTGAAGGTTACTTGATAAGGACAAAAAATGACTGAATATAGACACATTATTTAAAGAGACGCGTATTATCTAAAGTTCAAGTAAAAATAATTAAATTTCAATTTATGTATTTAAAATTCCTATGACATATATACATAAAACGCCAATCATATGTAACTTCAAAAATATTTATATAATAAAAATTATTTTATGATAATCTCAAAATTAAATCTTTTCACATTAATTCACTTCGAAATAATTTCATATACTATTATATCACTGATGTTTAAATGGAAATGCATACAAATAAGTAACTTTCTAATTTTATCTTGCAAATTTTATAAAGTTTACCATATGTGCATACAAAATATTAGTTACATAGTTTCATGATAATTTATTAAAATATATCATATATTATTACAATACTAACGATAGTTTTCAATGTAGTTTTTTTGCAAATCCACTTTCATTTTTCTACGAATCAATCTTCTCATTTACATCAACATTTTCTAAGCATTTTTTGATTTTCTTATTATTGTTATGCTTTATTTAAATTAAAGTTATATTTTTTTAAAAACCTCTTTATTTTATTCTCATAAAAGAAAAATAAAGATTAAAAATAATATTATATACCCATCAATTTCTTCGGATTCCACCGATAAAAAACGGGTCGGGTTCTGCCGAACTTATTTTAGGGGTTTTGTGAGGGTTTTATTTTACTCCTCGCTGTCACTTAAGTCTCTCCCTCTTCCCTATATCTTTCAGGCGAAAGAGGAGGACATTTCACATTTCCTTCATTTTCACAATGGCCACTCTCATCCCTCCAGCAGCTACAGATTCTCCGGCAGGCTCAAAGCCGACGGTGACCGAACCGGAGAAAGTCGATTACTTCAACTTGCCTTGTCCTATTCCTTATGAAGAAATCCACCGTGAAGCTTTAAGTTAGTATTGTACTTCATCTGTTGTTTGATCGTTGTGTTTAATTTTCATTCCATTATTTTTATCTGACTTGATTTGTATTGGAATTAAATTGAGGTGAATAGAGTGAAATGGATTTAAAGGATTAATATTAACGACCCTTACTAGTTTTAGGTTGAGACGAAGTAGTTGTAATCTTTTGTTCCAACTTGCTGCAGATTGTTTACTGTATAGTTATTAGTTAGTCTGAAATGCAATTGAAGCTTTTAGTTTTAGCTACATTATTTTGTTAATCCAATTGATAATATCAGATAGGCAGTGTCAACTCCAGACGATGTATACTTTCTTGATTTGAACTTTGGGTGCAGGGGTTTTGGACGGCGAAAGGCCACAAAGGGTCTGCCTCGTCAGAAGGTGGGGTGCGCGGCTAGGCGCTCGCCTCTTTGAAGTGCAGTGCCAACTAATATCAAAAAATTAAAATAATTAATTCCATATATAAATAATCAAAATCTCAATCAATTGCAATAACATATTAGCAAATATTTCATTTTAAAAAATGAGAATAGATAGTAGATGCTAAAAGTCTAGAACTTGAATGAGAATAATATAGAACAAAAGTCAAAACAATAAGAAAAAAGTAGAGGTAGAAGTAACTCTGAAGTCGGAAGAAGAAGAAGAAACAAGAAATAGAGGAAGAAGAAACAAAGAAGAAATGCGTATTGATTGGACTTTGGAGTCGCCCGAAAAATCTGTCTGGTCGCCGGAGAAGTCTAGTTGAGTCGATTGGTTGGAATCGCAGTTGCAGTCTAAGAGTGCAACTATACAACTTTGAAAAAAAACACCTAAAATTACCTTTTAACTTTTTAAAACCCTAAATTAGTTGCCTTTTTTAAAGATTGTATAAAAGCAACACCTTTCTCGCCTTTCTCGCCATGGCGTCTGGCCGTCTCCTTTTGAAGATCGTCTTGCCACAAAGCTAATAGGCAATGAAGGGCCGCTTCGCCTTTCACAATACTCGTGCAGGGGGTGCTAAATTGCTAACATAAAGAAGGGTTAAATGAGTGTGCAGACCAGTATAGGATTTGACGCAAAATTTGTAGCTTCTATTATTTTAAAGTGTCTAGATTTTGTATCCGCTAACGTTTGGAAAAAAAACAGAAGTGGGATCAAACTTGTCGGATTCATAATCCACTGCAAGCTAGATTAGTATTGAACTGTTAGCAGAAGTTTTAGTGCATGTAAACACTGTTAATGGTTGGTTATTATTTTTGTTCATGTTAGGGTTGTTGCTGTCATCAATATTATGTCATTTAAGTCATGATCTAGTTATCCAGTGTCTTGCCTGCCTAGGAGCTCCCACCCTTTTTTCTCCCTTAGTGACTCGAATTCACAACCTTCGGGTTGGAAGTGAGGGTTGCTTACCATCCGAGCAACTCCCTCTTGGATGTATCAATTAATGCATGTCTTATCTTGGCAGTGTCTTTAAAGCCTGAGCTTTTTGAAGGGATGCGCTTTGACTTTACCAGAGGACTTAATCAGAGATTTTCACTCAGTCACAGGTAGATTTGGCATTTCTAAAGACACATATCAGATTTATTAATATGCTTTCCCCATTCTTGGAGGGAGAGGGATGTTTTCTCAATTATGAAAGAAATCTGCTTCTACTTCTGTTAGTGTTTTCATGGGGCCCACGGAACTTCCTACTCAGTCTACAGATGTAGTCAAAATTCCAACTGCTCACTATGAGTTCGGTGCCAACTTTATAGATCCAAAGGTGTGTAGTTGATACCATCCCTATCTAGCGTCTGAAACCCACATGATTATCTAAGTGTTGGAGCAATGACTGTTTCCCGCAGATGATGCTTTTTGGGAGAGTAATGACAGACGGTAGGGTGAATGCAAGACTGAGATGTGAGTTGTCTGAGAATCTTGCTATGAAGGCTAATGGCCAGGTATGTGTATTTGATTGCTTACCTTTGATAGTGTCAGTAAGCAATTAATATATATCAAGAATAAGCCATATAACTCATATTTTTCTACTTATCAGCTAACGGGTGAGCCGCACATGTCGCATGGCATGGTTAATTTTGATTACAAGGTACCTTTCTTTACTCTTAGTCATTGGATTTAATTCATGCTTTCGGTTGGAATGTCATGTGGCATTCTATTTCTGATTCAGTCAACCCATACTATGAACAAACTACGGTATAGTCTGGATGACTTAGGAAGACTAACATTGTGTATTCTTGTCTTTTATTGTTTGTTAAGGGTAAAGACTACAGAACACAGTTTCAATTGGGGAATGGTGCATTATTTGGAGCCAGCTACATCCAGGTAAACAATCAAGACTTGCAACTCTGCAAATTAGCCAATAAAAGACATCATTAAAAGCACTAATATTTTTCAAAAGTAAATGGCCTTGTCTCTGGTCATTTGCAGGAAAAATCAATTTAAAGGTTTCACACATTTATTTCCACAAGTTACATGAAATATCTTGACGTTTCAAACAGAGTCAATTTTGATTCAAGTAGGGAACACCACAATATCACAAAATTGGAATACAGCGTTAGAGGGTTTGTGTATCAGGGCTAGAGTAACGGTATGAATAAATATTACGATGGCAAATGGGAGTGAGACTTAGCAAGATTGGGAGATAGAGAAAGAGTAAACAGCAGGGAAGTTTCTTCTAGTGTCAGCGAGAGATAAATATCCTGTAGTGTCTCTATTTGATAAAAATAATATCAGGTTGTGTGTCAAAAAATAGATCATCTGGGAAAAAGCAAAGAAGAGAAAAAACTAGTGACTAATGCCAGTTCAAACACTACCTTCGATGCCCAACTTGAAAATAACCGAGATATCTTTGTTTAGATTTGGAATCTTAAAGATGTTCCTCATCATCCTCATGATCCTAAAAACTAAAGTGGTAAGAAAAATATCAAACAGACCGTGCCACTCTTTACTCCATATGATGCACCACTTGTGCATAAATCTTAGATTTTTTGTGAAGACAGTTTCTTGATTGAGTGATGTTCAGCACATGTGAATAATACTGCATAATTTTGATATTTTTAGCATTGAATTAAAAGGGCGTATCTACTCAATGGCCTGGAGCTCTTGAGTCAAACACAAAATAACGATAATTTTGATAACTTTCATGGGACTTGTTACACACCAACAGTTGAAAGCAATTTGATATTGCAGTTTTCATCACTAATATATAAGCAGGATGATTTTTATCTTGTGCTTCCTTCGACGATTGTGGATGGAGTTCATTTTACTTACTTTTTGGGTGTATGTCACATACATTATATTTATTTCAACCTCTTGATCAATCAATGTATACCTTTATATCTTTTGCAGAGTGTCACTCCACATTTGTCTCTAGGTGGTGAAGTATTCTGGGCTGGTCAGCATCGGAAGTCTGGCCTTGGCTATGCTGCTCGTTACAACACAGATAAGATGGTAAAGTGCTTATTATTAGATACTCCTATTAGAGTAGCATGCTCTTTAAAAACATAATAATTGAAATTTGAAGGTATTATGATAACAACAAGATATATAAATGTATGAAAGAACATTTAGAACATGAAGTTGTTAATGGGTGTGAGTGCAGAGGTGGACCGATGCGTTAGGGGTGAGGGTGCATCAGCACCGGGAAATTTAATATACATGTAATTACCTCCAAGAAGTAGAGATACATTAGTTGTGGCAGCTGCATGCGCAAATTACCAGCTGGTGAATTGGTAGAAGGCTCCATCAGTCCCTCCATATTGAGAGAGAAAAATCTTATGAATTGGACTAGACGAGGGAGATATAAAGGTAACGTTGACGCTACGAAAAAGAAAGTCATTGCATAAGTAATGAATGAGCAAATTTCTTATTAGATGCCTATTTGACTAGATAGGTCTCCTTTACCGGGGGGGTTCCGCCTAAACCAGTGCAAGGTGGTATTCCCAAAGAAGCTAGCATAGCAATAGGGAATTGTATGCCTTGCTGGTTGGATCTGAATCTGCTCTATAGTTATCTAATCTCTTTCTTTTTCCTACCCCCCCCCCCCTCCCACGAAGGGAAGTACTAATTTTGTTTCATCGATTACTTGCTTATAAATAAAAGATCTATTAAATCGAATTGAAATTAACCACGAACTGAATATGCTCGCTATTATCGGTCTTTATGTCTAGTGATAGATTTTCATTTGATGTAATAGTGCACCCGCGGCCGTCAGATCCTGGGTCTGCCTCAATATATTTGTACTTCAATTTTTATTAGTATTAGGCAGATATTTGGGGATATTATAGTAACATTTTCTTCTCTTTTAGAGGCATTTGCCAGCAACTTAAATTGACCTGGCCTATTTTATTCCACGTGATTTGTTCCCGTAAATAATTGTGTTTTTATCGTGCCAATCAGGTGTTCTGGATTATAATCATGGTCTAATGATTGACACATGCTTGTTAGGAAAATATTTGATCTATTCTTTTAAAAAGGAAACTACTAGTTGTATTTCCTTTTCTAACCCTGCTGTCCCTTTTACTCCTATTAGTTAATTTCCTGTGTTTGTTTACATAGTCGTCATGCTTAAAAGTTGATGGACTTCAATTTTTACCATTAGGTATTTTGTTCTCTTTTTAAAGGGTTCAACTAGTAAGCTCCTTTGAAAAAAATCTCTGGAAATGTTGAGGCCATTGTTGGGATCGCCCTGTTCTCTGTATTATAAGCTCCTTTAGATGAAATTTGAAAGGTTTTCTGGAAAGCAAATTGCTTTATATTTGTAGCTTGTCGTAGTATTTTCGTGATACAGAATTTCATGGAATCAACACTGTTTCTTCTCTTCCTTTATAAAACATATTTAAGCAGTTTACAGTAGCACCTTTATTCATTGTGTTGTTATTTGCTGATTTCGCCAGAATTTAATATTTATGGTTTTTGCTTAATGAGTGTGTTACAACTTGCTTAGTTGATTCAAATTTTCTGTTAAGTAGTGCATGTTTCATTCTGCCTGCAGGTTGCTACAGGGCAAGTTGCTAGCACTGGAATGGTTGCACTGGGCTATGTTCAGAAAATTTCGGACAAGGTCTTACAAAAGCATTTCCTATTATAGAGATAGAGTTAATGATGAGTGGGTTTGGTAATTGCTTAAAGACTTTCTTCCATGCAGGTGTCTCTAGCATCAGACTTTATGTACAACTATATGTCTAGGGATGTAACAGCAAGCGTTGGTTATGATTACATCCTACGGCAGGTAATTTCTGTGGTAAACAAACTATTAAGAATGTTTACTGGAAAGCTTTGCACTTGCGAGTTGTAGTTTACTCAGTATCTATCTGTCATCTGGTTTTGATGAGTGTATTGCACTGCTGGTCTGCTGCAATCATGTGCGCTAGTTCAAATGGTGTGCATGTTTAATTCTGGCAAAATTACCTTTTTAAATTTAATTTTTGCTGATTTTTTGACACCTTGATGCCAAGGAGATCAATATTCTCATTCCCTTCTGTAAAGACTTTTTGACTACCACCTCTTCCGTGTCCATGTTATGCAAAGATGATCCATGTGCATATTGTGTATGCATCATGCTTTCATGCTTGCTTTCTCATTTGCATCTCCTCTCATTCATCAGTTGAAATATGTGTAAGGTGGCTTCTTCTTCTTTTGGCAGAAGAAGAAACTGAGTGGGGAGGGTTCTATTGCCTCATTCCCGCACATAACCTGAAATCATCCCTTTTATAAGATGTAACATATGCTATTAAGCACTTCCTTATTGACATTTCATGCAAGATTAGGTAAAGAAATACTTTCAGCAAGTGTTAACTGCTATATACATTTCAATTTGTCTTTTGTCACTATAGCACAATTTGAGGTTGCTGCAAACTACAAAGGCAAGTTTCCTGAATTACAGTTGTTGTATTTCCAATTGACTCGGACCCACATCTTTTGGGGTTTTTGCGATTGGACTACTTCTTTGGTTATTGGGGTGCATTCATCAGTTGAAATGTGTAAGGCTTCTTCTTCTTCTTTTAGTGGAAGAAGAAACTGATTGGGGAGGGTTCTATTGCCTCATTCCCGCAAATAACCTGAAATCATCCCTTTTATAAAATGTAACACATGCTATTAAGCACTTTCTTATTGACATTTCATGCAAGATTAAGTAATGAAATACTTTCAGCAAGTGTTAACTGCTATATACATTTCAATTTGTCTTTTGTCACTACAGCACAATTAGAGGTTGCTGCAAACTACAAAGGAATACAAGGTTCCTGAATTTCAGTTGTTGTATTTCCAATTGGATGATCACAAGATAGTTAATACTATAAGTCTATGTTTGGACTTCTCATGTTGTTTTGGGTGCATAGCTATAGTTGGCTCATTTATATTAAAGGTGGTCAAAATCAGTAATATTGTGTGCCTTGCAGTGTCGTCTTAGAGGAAAGATTGATTCCAACGGCTGTGCTGCTGCTTTCCTGGAAGAACGCCTGAACATGGGTCTTAATTTCATTCTTTCTGCCGAGGTAATTGTCATATGTGCTGCAGGTCTAATCCTTTTTCTTTATATAATTTTTTCTTCCCCATCCACCTCTCGTTTCTCGGGTGCAGTTTTTTCCTTCTTAAGGGGATGGCATACAAATTTCAATTATGCTTTACTCTTTGAGCTTTTACTTTCAAAACAACTTTTGCGCTTTTACAAGTCTCTATCTCATGCACTTTGGCTACTCAACTGTTATAAATCTGCTCCTGATGGTGCCTGCAGATTGATCATAAAAAGAAAGATTACAAGTTCGGATTTGGGCTGACAGTGGGAGAATAGAGGAGGCAGTCAGTTTAAACAAGGATAAACTTTTAATCGATCATATCCGTGGAACTAAAAGCATCGTAGGTGATTCTTTACCTCAATAAGAATCAACACATCAGTTTTGTATTTTTTATTGAGAAACCTGCTATGGAACATCAGGTGCTGCAACTAGCCATCAGTAGTTGATTTTGCAGTGTGGTAAGGGAACATTCATGGCCATATTTAAACGGAGGGAAAAATCGTTTTATTGTTTTATTTCCTATAGTCAGAAGGCATTTTAGCCCCTTTTCCTGAGAGAGAGAAATATAAATTCTGATTTAGTGTTTATGGATAGTGGCATTTGCCCAGGCTTATCCCTACTTGAAAATTGTTGATGTAATTCTCTTGCATTCATTTCATGTTATTTGCGAAGTAAAGAGGCGTTAAAGGTGCACCATAAATACTTAGCACATAAACATGTTAAGATCTGTTATAGGTGCACTATCAGGATAAGGTATGGTTTAGCGGTTAATGAAGTGAGTGAAAATGGTGTATGAAATGGATTAGACGTGCTCATATTTATCGGGACACTAGGGGGGGTTTCGACTGTGAAAAATTTACACTTCCCAACTTTTCTCCTCCAATATCTTTATAAGCACTAAGCCTGACTTCCTTCTTCAAAATTATATCAGGATAGTGGATTAGTAAAAAGGGAAAATGAACGGATTGAGTATTTTTTAAGTCATGTAATAACTCAATATTTTGAAGCTCATCTGGCAAATTGCAACTCAGTGCCAAATTAAGCAATCAAAAATGTCCACTTTTTCAACTGTCCACCGTCTGCGACGCATCTTCTCCGAAAACAACCACAAATCAGCCAGAAAAATCATAGATGTCAAAACCACCGAACCCACCATTAGCTCTTTAAACCCCACCAATCACACACCCCAAGGAATTGTAGATTTCATGAGAAGCTCATCAATATGCCCTGAGTTCCGACGCCGCCGTTTCAATTATGACATCGCCGTTCACCGCCTTGCCAAAGCCAAATACTTCTCCGGTATTGAAGAAATTATCGAACATCAAAAAAACAGTACCCAGATATTCGAGACGAATCCTTTGTCGGCGGCTTGATCCTTCTGTACGGGAATGCTAAGATGTATGATCATGCACGTAAACTGTTCGACGAAATGCCTCAACTAGATTGTCAGCGGACTGTCTATTCCTTCAACGTCCTTTTGGAATCATGCATCAGATCAGAGAGATATGATGAAATTGGCTTGCTGTTTCGTGAATTACCCGAGAAATTGTCAATTGTGCCTAATTTAATATCCTATAACCTTGCGATGAAGGCGTTGTGCAAGGCTGGTTCTGTGTATTCTCTGTGCTTTTGATGGATGAGATTGAAAAGCATGGGATTAAGCCGGATATTGTGACTTGTAATACATTGTTAAAAGCACTTTGTGATAGTAAAAGGTTTTCTGAGGCTGAAAACTTGTGGGTTATGATGGAAAAGAGAAATATTCTTCCTGATATTTGCAGTTATGATATTAGATTACGAGGTTTACTTAAAGTTGCTGAGGTTTCAAAGGCGATTCAGTTGTTTGAGGAGATCGTTAAGAAGGGTTTCAAACCGGATAAATTCAGCTACAATAATATGATAAAAGTGTATGTTGATGAAGGGAATTTGGAGCAGGCTAATAGGTGGTATCAGAAGATGGTGCAAAATGATTGCCTGCCCGATTCTGCAACATTTCACATGCTTGTTCCTTTGTCTTGTGACATGAAAAAACTTGATTTTGCGCTGCACTTGTGTACGAAAGCTATGGATTCACAGGTACTTGTTTATAGACATATAATGCAGAGAGTTGTTGATGGCTTAGTTGAACAATGTAAGATTGAAAAGGCAAAGGAACTGGTTAAGTTGGCCAAGTCTTGTAAGAAATTCTGTTATAAGCTTTCGTTGCCTTTGCGTATCTAGTTGTTTCTCATCCCCTTTTTCACTTGTGATTTGATCTTTCGCCCGATTACTATTATGGGTTGAAGATGAAGTGTGTACAAGTTCTGAGGAATAGTTCATCTCCTTCTAAGAAAAATATTCTCAGTTTTCAGTTTTGATTGAATTCCGTCAGTAAGCATTGTTTCTAATTCGTTCACTTCTGGTGCAAACCTGGTAGACCAAGGGTTCAAAGCATCATGTGATTTTATTCATCTATCTAAGCTTTGGTAGGTGCTAGCTTACGAGGGAAGGATCCTCCAAAGCCAAGGAGACCACCCATCCTGTTTCTTTTGATGTGAGACTCTTTTGTTGGGTTCGACATCTGGAGCGTGAGAATTTAATATAGAGTTCAACATCGGTAAATAATAATTGGAATGAGCTCTGCTTGAATACCATGTAAAAAAATGAATCTTGGGTTTAACTCATCCCCAGCTAGCTCATGAGGGGAGGATTGTCCAAGATCATCCATTGTTCCTCTAGTATGGGACTCTTCAACGAGTACCTATGTTGGTCTATGTTGGTGGTTGATGGCAATTGACAAGTGAAATAGTTGAGATATGAATAAACTGACTCGAACACCACCCATATATTTTTTTTTAAAAGGGTGCTTCAGAGATACAAAATTGTTGTTCTTTCATGCATTGCTCCTTAATAAATGGTTTCTTTTTATGTATCTAGAGTATATACATGTGAAGTTAATTAGACTAATCAAATTTTAAATTTGTAAAACCAAAAAGTGAGAAAATTGTCATAACTAGCTCAGTTAGTTTCAGACGTACACCTATATATTCCTTTCAATTTCAACAATTCAAATTTATTGGTCTATAGTACGTTACGTTTTTCTTTTCCTTTCCAGAATACACACACAAACCATGGCTCTATTATGAAGAAATAATAATGATCGAGTACAGTTGTATCTATATCTATTGGCCTAACGTCTTAATTATTTTCCTATATCTGACTAATCTCCACTTGTCAATTTTATTCTTTCCTTGTTGATAAAGACTCACAACAACTATCTTTTTGATACGCATAAAGTAAATTTCGTTTCAGTATAACAATTTACAAAGGAAATAACTCAATCCAAAAAAATAAATACAAGATCTTTTAAATTTGAAAACCCCATTCAGAACATCATCTACTTAATTAACTCGATGCCAACGTGAAAATTTGTTTTGGCAAAGACAAAATATATGAAAATTGTTCACAATCCACAAAGGACGTGTCATACATTAGTGGATAATTTAGAGATCAAAGGTAGCCGTGCAAGTCAAATTTGACATGCCTTGCCAAGCACCCTTGAAAAATTATGATTACAAACAAGTTGAATTTCTTTTAGTTTGAAAAAATGACTTTGTTTGTTTGTAATACCTACTTTTTTCGTATAATTGTGTCCATGTTTCAAATTTAATATAAAAATAAAAGGATTTAATTTACGTACTAAAGTAAATAATTTTTTATACTATTAACTACTTAAATAAACTCTTAAAAGAATAACACACCCAAAGGGACTTTGGTCTGAATAATTTTATACTATCAAAGGAAAAGGTATGCCAATAATAAGAATCTTTATTTTATTTTATTCAAAGATAAGAAACAAAAAGTTCTTAAATCAAGTCTATGACACTAATTTATTCCTGCCATGTTTGTTAGTGGATTCTTCATAATCAAGCAATTGTTCCGTTTTATTAATTAAAAAAAAAAACAATAGTATAGGCTCGTTCCTTGAAAATATTTACTCACCCTCTTAAAATATTTCAAACACATTTAAGTGTGATAATTAAAGACCTTTCATTATATTCAAATTTCATATACTCTAATTAATTGCATAAAAGAAAAATATATGAATTCAAAATAATGAATAAGAGTATCATAATCAAAACACATAATCTTATTTAAGAGCCATATAAACAAAAAAATATATAACTTGAGAAGAAGAACAAAATTTACTGTTGTAATTAAGTTTCTCTTGAGTGAAGGTCTATCAAAACAATCTTTTTAAATCATTAACTAACTCAGTGCTATCAACCATGATACTTATACATAGGATGCAAAGCCTTTTCATTGACGTGAACTATTGGGGAGAATCAACCCATTATTCCTAGAATAATTTTATTCCCGTTGAGCGATAATGTTCTTGACAATCTATCTTTGTCTCTGTAAAGTTTTTCATTTTCTTGATTCTCATGTAGTTGAATACTTGAAGAAAAGTTATAACAACATGCCATTAAAATTAAGGAGTTTTTTGGAATATTATAATTAAGATGATTTAATCTCTTAAATTTCAAATTACATGAAAATAATTTTATACATAAAATATAAATTTGAATTAATCAACTTTAGACCATGGTCTTAGAGGCATCAAATCTTTTCAATGACCCACTTTATCCAAAAATAAAAAAAAAGAGCACACACTACAATGTTTTGTATTAGGAAGTTTCGTAAAAGAACATATGTCGCATCAATTGAAGCGTGTGACCGTGTCAAATGCGTTGCTCGTAACCCTATTTTCTCTCTCATTTTGCCGGAATTTTGATGGCTTTCGTAAACTCCATTTCAACAGTTAGAAGACCATACCGCCATTTTCGTTTCTTATAAAACTCTCTTTCTCAACAATTTCAACTCTTATTCTCAATTTCAACTTTAATTTGTCAAAGATGTGGAGAAATTCCTGTAATTTATTGAAACGGACAGTTACATCGGTTACGAGGACAAATACGATTAACAATGGGGTGAGGCCGTTTTTGGGTGTGGATTATAAGTTCGGGTGCTATTGTGGCCCGACCAGAATGGTGGGTGGGTACTATTTTAGCTCTGGGTCAAATGGGGGTGGGGAAAACAAGAATGGGAATGGGAATGTGAATGGGGATAGTATTACTCATGAAGAAGCTAAGAGGTTGATGCGATTGGTGAATGTTGAGGAGCTGAAGTGGAAATTGGGGATGAAGAATACGGAGGTTATTGGGTATATGGATCTGTTAAAGGCGTGTCAGAAAATGGGTGTGGCTAAAACCCATGATGAAGCTGTTGGTTTTGCTAGAGTTCTTGATGAGGCTGGTGTTATATTGCTATTTAGAGATAAAGTTTATCTTCATCCTGATAAGGTGATTTTCTTTTTTTCTCTTCTGTTTTTAATGTTTATGGATGTGTTTTCATTGTTTTGGGGATTTGTGGATTGTGGTTGTGTAAAAAGGTGTTGATTGATGATTGGTATATCTAAGAAACAGCAATTAGAGTGTATGCAGATCTTACCCATACCTTGGCAGGTAGAGAGGTTGTTTTCGATTGACCGTCGGCTCAAGGATAGCAAAACCAGAACATTTATGAAGACAGAAGTAGTAAAAACATCAGGATAAAAAGATCAATCCTTCGGGGTGGCCCAATGGTTTGGGCTTGGGACTTCCACGTTGGAGGTCTCAAGTTCGAAACCCCTTGCTTGCGAAAGCAAGGGATTTGCCTTCTGGGTCGAGCTCATCGCACCG
Organism: Solanum piurae; assembly: GCA_029582685.1. NCBI lineage: Eukaryota > Viridiplantae > Streptophyta > Magnoliopsida > Solanales > Solanaceae > Solanum > Solanum piurae. Next base: position 32,706 of record JAJOOO010007311.1, on the reverse strand, counting down.
GGCTTAGCTAGTGCGGGTTTACCTCTCCTATGTGGTTTGCCTTGCCTAGGGTGGGTTACCTCTCCTATGTAGTTTGCGAGCTATCGCATAGGAGCGGGGGTTTTACCCTGTGCGCACCCAAAGGGTAGCGACTGCGGGTTTCCCTTGTCATAAAAAAAGAATAATAATAAGATCATGAAAAAGGTGAGATCTTTGGGAGTAAGGCTTTGGTGTTTGGTTTCATTGCCCTCTAAGATGGGGGAAGGAATATTATTCTCTTTTGGGTGTTGTGAGGAGAATCTGTTACTGGCAACATAGAAGGGGAAACAGAAAAGCATACAATCAGTGGCATATGCTAAAATTTCAAGAACCAGCATGATGAACGACATAGTTTCTCACTTGTTCTGCTTTTTCTGTCTGCCTTTGATATATATGCAATGTAACAAGGACGTATATTGATTAGTTTATCCTAAGAATTAGCTGGTAATGGTTAGTAAGTGTTAATTACATCAGGAAATTGGAATCACTAATTTGAGAAAATGGTAACAATCAATGGTGTGAGCTTGGATTAACCGATGTGTTTCATAGTTGAATCACAGTTTCCTTAGATCAATATACCCTAGCAGAGTCAATCAGTGTGAATGTCCTGCCTTTGATTGGAGTATTTATGAGAATTACAAAGAAAGGTGTAAGGCTGTCCCTTATATTTGGGTTAAGACTCAAAGTGGTCCTTGAGTTTTCACATAGAGCACTAATAGTCCCTCATGTTTGCAATATTGGTGCACTTTTGGTCCTTCCCTAAATTTTTGCCTATTTTTAACATTAATTTTGTCCACAATTTTTATGTAAGGAATGTCCAATTGTCCCCTAAATATTACTGCAGCTAAACTAAGAACATCTTAACACATGATGTTGGAAGAAAATAAAAAAAGTGTACTATTGTACGTGAAATTATCGTGATAAACCTCTCGACTTTACCTGAGATACGATTTCTACTAAACGAAACAAGGTATTTTTCTTATCACATTCTCTCATATGGTGTTATTTTTTCTACTAAATATATAAAATGATGATTGAACATCCCATACATAAGTTATAGATAAAATCAATGTTAAAAAGTATGCAAAATTTGGGAGGAGGACCAAAAGTGCACAAATATTGCAAATATGAGGGACTATTAGTGCTCCATGGGAAAACTCAAGGATGACTTTGAACCATAACCCAAATATAAGGGACTATTTTGAGCCTTTCCTCTGATTGGAGATTGGTGATGTTCGATATGCTGGTTGCATGCTGAAACATATTGAATAGGCTTTCAATAAGCAAGAATATAAGAATTGTGGAGAACGAACTCTTAGTTTGGTCATTCCATAACCACCTTATTGTAGACATTGTCTCATATTGCCCGAAATCTGGTAGATTCTCAGTCCATTAGTTAATAGTATAAATATGCCTTATTTTGCATGGACATGTCATGCTTCAATTACTTCTTTTCTGTATTTGCATGAGAAAATGTGTAACATCTCCCCCAAACTTCTCCACGTAATTTAGTTTTGCACTGCAACTTTACGGGCGTTTATTTAACCTCTCTCTAATTTGAAGTGAAATTAATATACCTTTCCAAAACAATCCTAGATTAATTTCTAGGAGCATTATAACATGCCTGACACATGTATAACACCATTTTTTCAATCATTTTTATTCACTTATTTTATTGTTCCTTTTTTAGTTTTTATCTATCACTTATTTTATCAATAAACTACATAGTATTTGCATAACTAAGTTATGTGGGCAAGTTTAGGGGTCATTTTTTGTATTTTCTTTATTTGCATAACATCGTCCAATTACTTATTTTCTAATTTAATGAGACAACGAGAATTAGGAAATCATGAAAGAGTTAGAACTATGCTTTCCTTGATCACAAATATATCGCTTAATAGAAAGTAAAGAATGTGTGGGTCTAAATGCATACTTGGTTGTTCTGGATCTGAATTTGAGTGACATTTCTTAATAGAAAGTCCATTTCTAGCCGGCCCTCTTAAAGGCTTTCTCACTATTGAAATATTCAGTTTCATGTTCTTCCTTCTTCTTTTTTTCAGGTAGTGGATGAAATTAGAAAGGCAGTTCCCTTGGCACTTCTACCCGAAGATGACCCCACAATAGAGGAACTAAAGATTCTGCAGGAGAAGAAGGATAAAATAGATGAGCTTGCCCATAGGCATGTGCGTCGCGTTTTGTGGGCTGGTTTAGGGGCTGGCCTTTTGCAGGTTGGGCTCTTCTTCCGTCTTACGTTCTGGGAATTCTCTTGGGATGTGATGGAGCCAATTGCTTTTTTTACAACTTCTGCTGGAATAGTAATAGGTTATGCTTACTTCCTTGTTACTTCTAGAGACCCATCATACCAAGATGTGCTGAAGAGGCTTTTCCTCTCAAGGCAGAGGAAGCTGATCAAGAAGCATGATTTTGATATTCAGAGGTTTGTTGAATTACAAAAGAAAATCAAAGTACCAGTGAATAGTCAATCTTCCATTAAACATCGGTTAGGAATGGAGCTGGAAACCGAGGATCTTTTACATGGTCACTAAATCATGTTGGCCTCCGATCCTCTTCCTCCCAGCTTCTCACATAATTATATCCTTACTAAACTCGTACCTTTTAGCCAATGTAAGCCCTTCATTTTGTCACGGAGGGTGAATATCTCAGTTGTTAACAATCATCCCTGATTTTACCTTGTAATTTGAAGCTTATATTTGGTAAATCTTCTTTACAAGATAGGCTTAGATAGTAGTTCTGTCCATCACAATATCCTTCAAGCCTTTTACTCTGCTGTTGTTGTCCTGTCATATATACTTGAAAGTTGTAACAAGATACTGATGTTATATTAATGATTTTGGAATGTTCAATCTTCTGGATAACCCCAGTAAAGGATTCAAAAATAGGCAATCGATTGCATAAGAAGATTTCCTTGTTAGTTGCTTTGTCTTCATTGCGTTTTTCCTTTTCATAACTATTTTGATTTGCTGCACTTGAACCGAGTGTCCTTCAGAAATAGCTTCTCTACTTCCACGAGGTAGGGGTAAGGTCTGCGTACACTCTACCCTTCTAAGACCCCACTCCCTTTTACAGGCTTTCATCATAGTTCCATTTTGTGGGTTATTATCATCATCGGGTATTTATTTAACTTTTTGTAGTATGGATACTAGATACTAAGTTTGAAAGTTTGTTCCCTCCCCGATAACCTCAGTTAATGATACTGAAATGTATGACGATGATTATGCACACTTTTCAGTGACCTTTCTTTCATAGTTGTTCGAAATTGTGATCGATAGTTATGTGGTTTCAATTTCGTGCAGTACAGTTTCTGTAGTAAAATCTTACAATATTTTACTAGATGAGCAACAATGGAAAGAGAACATGAGAATGTGTTTGTTAAATGAAAGGGAAATATTGACATTCTGTTGTCCATATTGGGAGAACTATATGTTCTTCTAGTAAGGCAGTGGAAGAAGAACTTGATCAGTTTCTTGGAAACAATAGTCTGCTGCTTCTGGAAGTAGAAGCTGCAAGTCATTATTAGAATATGCATTTTGCTGGCTCGACTTCTGGGAATGGTGAAACTTGTGGTTCTCAGGAGTGAATGCAGAAACTTCCAGTAACGATGAAGGTAAGGATGTTGAAGCATCGGATAATTGTGTTCTGAGAGACATTGCTTCAGCTGAAGCGTCGTTTAACTCGGATTGCAAGTGAAAGATATGCTTCTGGAGGGCAGAAATAATGCCTACACTGCCATAAACTGGATCTCTGAGTCTTGCTGTAGCTTCATAAACCATGCTGATTACTGCATCTTCTCTATTATCCATTGGTATCTCCTGCTGAAAAATTAATGTCAAACATACTAAACAAAAAAAGTTCATTTCTTCAAGTATCACTATAACTAGTACTCTTACCATTATATTAATTATATGGATTCAACAATTATCATATATAGAGACGCGATCCAAACTCTTTTCATCATAATTACACTATATATACAAAGTTAAAATAATTTTATGTATGTATAGTAGGTGTTGAATTCATTTTGTGAAAATTTTGGTTCCGTTACTGGCTCGTTTATGGGTGTATTATTTAACACATTATTATAATATCTTGTCAGCCTTAATTTTTTTTTCAACCGATTCTACTTATCTTATAAGGTCGTTCTGTAGTTAACTTTTAACGACTTTTTTTTTGTGTATTTTTTTTTTGCACTGTTATATTATAGATTTTAAAATATAAAAATTGCATTATAAACAAATAAATATAAAATTGAATGTGCTAGTTCTTTACACTTAAAAGCACTCTTGTCATTGCGTATAATATATAATATACAGTTAAACATAATGGTTCAAATTCAAGTAGCGATTAAAAGGCTTTGGTGATTTCTTCCAATTTATTTAAGTTACGGTAGTAGAATTATCTGATATTTGTGCTAGATAGCAGATAGCACAAGTCGGAGATGATAGATAGCCGGTGTGACGCACAACCTAGTCTAGAGACACAGAGATACCACAAGAACAACGACAACAACATATTCATTCTAAACTCACATATGAAATCTGGAAAGAGTATAATGTATGCAGATTTTATCAATACTTATTTCTAATAGACCCTCCAGTCAAGTAAAGCATTTCAAAGCTATTTGAAAACAAAAATGATAGTAGTGACGACAACGAATTATAAATACAATATGGTAAAAAGTTCATAGGTGGTAAGGAAAGCACAAAAAAACACATGTGGTAATAGAAAATGAAGAACAAGAAACTACGAGAATAAATAAAATAAATATTACGAATGGTACGTACTTGTAACATTTTGGTGATGTTGCTAGCACCATAAATACGATGAACAACAATAAATTTATGTGGTTCAGTAGGTGGAAAATGAGGCAAGAAAATGCAATCTTCAGTGCATCGCCTACGAAGCAGCTTGCATGCTGAACATGGCATATGTTTATTCTTCTTGCTAAATCTAGAATTCATCACTCACAATATATTATATTTTAAAATTTTTTTTGCCTAATTTGATACTATTTATTTTTAATCAACATATATGGACTTACTTAATTGAGTATTTAAGGACATAATAAAGTAGAGCATTAGGGTCCACAAAATTAGCTGGAGAACAGAAAAATCTTTAGAGATCCTAATTTTAATTAATAAAGATCTTGCAAGTTGTAATAAAACTTTCATATCTCTCTCACTGTCATTTTCAAACTGACAAAATTCATTGAACAAAATGGAAACTGCTTGACATGGAGAATTTACATCAATTATTGCTTTTCATCTCAATTCATCACTAGTATATTTTGAGTTTCACTTATATATATTTGAATAGTAAAAAAAAAAGGCTTGACTTGATCTGTTATAGCATGTTACTTGTCTTATTTTATTGGTCGTTGTAGATTTCTTATTTCATGGAGAGTTACTAATAATGTATTACTGTCTTCTTTTTTTTACTATATATTAAATATAATATTGTATATTTTTTCTACTTATTATTGTGTGGATAATTGGGTGAATGATTAGTGATATTACAAAGTACGTACGACAAAGACAAAGAAGCTTCACACCTGAGGGTCCATAATAATTTAGGTGATATATATATGAATGAAATGATGATTAGTGTAGGTGACAATATTGATTTAATATTAATTGAAAGACGTTTTGAGACAATATATATTTGTCAATATATAAGGGAAAATGACCTTTCTGCTGCCGTTTTATACTAAATTGAACTTATATTTTGCAAAATCAGTTTTAATTGTAGAGTGTAGAACAAAATTACAAGTTTTACTCACATTCTATCTCAAACAGATTAGTTATATATGACATTAATTTTCAAACACCATGTATATATTCCACTTTATATATTCTTTTCTTTTTAAATCTGTTTCAAAAAAATATTTATTTCTCTTTTTGGCAATCTTTGATTCTTATTTTTCATGTGACATGTTTAAGATCATAAAATTGAAGGACGTTCATTCTACATATCTTTAATTTAAGATAATAATATTTAAATTATTTTAATTTTTAAAATTATATGACGAGTCAAAATAAAATAAATAAATTAAAAGTGTGGGAGTACCTTTTTTTTTTAGATCAAATCAAATGACACGAATATGTCTCCTTCACACTAATAAAAGACATTTTTATTCTGTAAAAACTATCTCATGCATGATATAGATTATAGACTATATATAGAGCTAAATTAACTAAAGAGAACTCTTAATTAAATACCTACCGACAGTTTTTTGCATTAAAATCTTGTTTAGACTGGAAAGTAACATTTTTTACTTTATGATCGACCTTTTAATTTTATTTCTAAAAAAATAATGTTTTCCTACAAAAAAAAAATATTAGGAAACTTTCAGTAGTAAGAATTTGTTTCTCATTATGTGTTTTCTAGCTGATCTGGTTCGATGGAAAATGGGAGAGAAAGTCATATTTTATATTATAAATTTTTTGTTGATTCACAGTGGAATTTTTTTTTATTTCCACTAGTGACGAAATTAAATGCCACTGTAATGATGTTGGACCAAGCCAGCACAACAGCTTCACTTTTATAGAAAATCAGAAATTAGCGACAAATAAATTTTATAGCCAAAAGCAATGCATCACTAATCTTATTATAAAAACGGAGAATCATTAAAAAAATATTTTAGCTAGGAGTATTTTAGTGAAGGGGCAGGAGTTGTTAATTTATACTTTCTTATATACCTTGTATTTGCTAACTTGCTAGTAAAGAGAATCTTCCATATAGGATACAAGTGAGTTATGAGTATATATACAAACGTTCAAATCTCATATCCTCTCTTGGTTTTCTCCATTAATAATGTAAGTCGTTTGATTGGGAATAAGTTATCCAAAATTAATTATCCAGAGATAAGCTATCCCACCATGTATATGGGATAACTTATCTCATCAATATGATATATGATTATCTAATAGGATAAGTTATTCCAAACAAGACACCAAAATTTTATCCCAGATCTATTTATTTTTATCCGTCATACCAAACGGCTCTAATTGCGTAACATTCCCTCCTTCTTCAATTTTCACTCTTCTCCCTACTCTGATATATACTAATGTCAAGGTCACATGTACGTACTTAAGGTTAGATATCTTGTGTCTATCAATCAATTTAAATAATGTAGTAACATTCTTGTTGATTTATGCTTTGTTTGTTTTCTGCTATTGTAGGTTGGCTGCCTAATATATCGCCTTTCATATAAGTGGCTTTCTCTTCCAATTATATTGTACTTCAAACAGAAATAATGCATACGTACTAACTGATGCAAAGGACTCTTTGAATCAAGAAAGGCGGAGTCTAACATTTTTAACTGTATGAGTTTTGTAAAAAAATATTATTTATTAAATTCGATTGAACTTGTATTTGAATGCCTACCCGATCAGGGTCATTTGGCGGAATGGAAAAGGGTGCGATCACAAAACTTTTAAAGATTTGCATGTCATTACCAAAGGATTACCACTTTCCTATCATGAGCAAATCAAATTTTCTTGATCAGCCACGTAAATTTTGGGATCTGTGTGGCCTCCACATTCATGAAACTTTCTACGCGTCTCTCTTTTGGCCTTTTGAAGGCCGTCACGATCAGATTGATATATAATTTGTAGAGTAAGTGAATTCAAAATAAAAGTAATTTAACACGATAGATTGATGTATAATTCGTGGTATCAGTGAGTTTAAAATGAAAATAATTTTAATTTTTTAAAATTGAAACGATATAATAAGTTTCTTATTCCGCAAATTTCATGCACAAGCCAATGTGAAAATTAAAGCGTTCATTTCAAAAGATCTCATGTACTAAAAAGAAAAACTAATGCAACGTAACAAGGATGTGAAAAATATAATAGACGAAAATCATGTGAGATTATCGTTTAAATTGCTAAGAGATTATCTTTATTAATGTCTCTAACCTTTGGGAGTAGAATTACTTGATATATATACTCTTTCTGTTTTAATTATTTGTCTTATTTTTTTTAAAGTCCATTTAAAAAACAACCTCTCTTTTTTTTTTTTTTATGAAAACTCTTTAATTTTCAAGTGACATCTTTAAGACCACAAAACACAATTGATACATTGTACATATTTTTGATTTAACATCACAAGATTTAAAAGATTTCCTTACTTTCTTGAAAGACAAATAAATAAAGAAGAAGGAGCCAGATTTAATAAATAAATATTCACATAAACAACCAAATGAACTACTTTAATTCCTAACACAACCTAACCTTTGAAATCGTGGCTATTTCGAAAGAAAAAAAAGTGAGTGGGTTAAAAATGACAGGAAGCAAAAGTCTAGGGCTGAAGGAAAATATAGAGCAAAATTGGGTACCAAAATTCACTTTTATCCATTTAGATAAACCCACGAGAACATTAGGAACACAAGCTCGAGGAAATCAGATATGGCTTCTGCAACATGGAGCATGTCTTGTTTGAAATCAGCTCTCCCTTCAATTCAACCAATTTCCAACTCTTCACTTCGATTCTCTTCTGGGTCTTCTCCTTCTCGTCTCAGGATTTGCAAACCCAAGTCCACTTCAACAATTATTCAGTCCTTCGTGGGTCTTGCTCCCCTCCATCCACTTTTGTCCCTTTTTTCTCAAGGTAAAAATTTTCTGATTAATCTTTGTACAAATAGATAAATTTCAAGATTTTAATACCATCATTGTACCTTTTGCTACAATGAGTGTTACTTAGTATTCAAAAAAAGGGGGTTGGATGATTCATGCTGATACATTGCCCTTGGAAACAGGGGAGGAGCTACATGTATTGAAGGGGTTCAATTGAAACAGATGATTTTTTTTTGTATAGATAAATTGTTGAATTCCTTTGAAGATAAGGAAGTTTCTAGAGTACAGGGAAATGTGGCTGAGAATTCGCTTTAGGTTGCAAGTAAGGGGTTGCATTCTTGAATTTTTTTGAATCCCTATTAGAATTCCTGGTTTTTTCTTATGATTGACAATGTCTACATTATTTTTGGTTGTATGCTAGTTGAAATTGCCACATTGTGTGTTAGTTTGTTCCCCGTAGCATGTGAATGCACAAAAGTTTGCATCTTTTAGTGTAAGGAAAGCCAAGCTATATTTTGCTTGGAGTTGGAGGGCACTCCCTTGGTGCATTCAAGCTATGTAATGGTACTAAAAAGAGTGACTCAAAATAGAAAGGGGTAGGAAAGATCCCGTGTACCTTTGTTCAAATTGGGAATCTCCTTCATTAGATTTGAGTTGCTGTTGTTCAAGTGGGGTTTGAGAGAGACTAGCCTCATTACATCCTACTAGGCGAGAGGGTTAGCTTTTTTCTTATTCTTTCTCATTATAGTTTGTGGGATGTTAAGGTAGGGAGGTGTGAAGATGCTATTGATAGCGGCTACAGATTACTATTGCGATATGGTAATCAAGTTACTTCTAGCCTCTAGGAAAGGGGGTGTCTAACTGGAGAAGTTACAATGTTTCTATTGGGTTGTCAAGAATGAAATAATTCAAATGTGAAAAACATGTTTAATATATGTGTACTAGGTAGTGTAACACGGGTACAAACTTACATAGAGTCTGATGTATGGATGTTGTATCACTACAAACACGCTACTAGTTATCTAAATATCAGATCTCGTGATAATTGTAACATTAACAGAAGAAGGAGACTTGAGCAAATTGATTAGCCGATCGTGTTGAAGATGTTGATGTCTGAGATTTGCAACTGTCTCAGAAATGTGAATTCCTAGGGAGATATCTGTTGTACTCTTGAACGTCGAGGCTTACTTATTTAGTCAATTTTACTCTTGCCTTTATAAAAAGAAGTTTACTTTACTAATGCAGCTTGTGCATGTTAAGTTGTGCTGCTCTACCATTATTACACCTTTAATTTGTATTGCAGATTCAACAAGTTTCGAGAACTCATTCACCATAATTGATAATGGTGGCCGGGTTTTTGCAATGAGGCATGGCAGGAAGGTGCCCAAACTGAATAGACCTCCTGACCAGCGTCGGGCACTTCTGAGAGGTTTGACAACTCAGCTCCTCAAGCATGGGCGTATAAAGACCACTAAAGCAAGGGCCAGGGCAGTTAGAAAATATGTTGACAAAATGGTCACGATGGCTAAGGACGGCTCTCTTCACAAGAGAAGGCAAGCTCTTGGATTCATCTATGAGAAGCAAATAGTGCATGCATTGTTTGCTGAAGTCCCGGAAAGATATGGGGAGAGAAACGGAGGATACACTAGGATAATAAGAACTCTACCTAGGCGAGGGGACAATGCACCAATGGCATACATCGAGCTTGTCTAGCAACTGAATATTCATTTCGAAAGATGTTTTTGGTTGGTTCTTAATTCTGATGTGAACTAAGAGATTTTGTTAGTTCCACCAGTTATTCCATTCAATTTTAATTTGCAGTTACTGTTAATTTGGTTGGTCACCTTTGATATGTTTCAAGCATTAAGTTGTTCACCTCTGCATATTGTATCAAATATAGTTGTTTTCATGGAAATTGCTGCAATCGAACATGATAGTAACAACGCTTATTTTACACCGTCAGTATATAGAAGTGAAACTCAACTTGATAAATACGTGAAATCTTGACTATATTGTCTCCTTAGCTCTTTTATGGCCCATTAGGCATCTACTTGATCTTCATACTTGATATAACATTTTTTAATTTCAGCCTCTTTGTTAACACACTTTTAACCGGTAACATATAAGAAAAGGAAGGTCGAAGAAAACAGGGTAAAAATAGTATAGTGATAGATGAAAAAATTCTTTATAGCTGAGGAGAGGGTCTATCGGAAACGACCTCTCTAAAACTATAACAGGTTGCTTAAAAAGAAAAAACTAAGCAAGTCAAAAATGACAGAAGCAAAAGTTAGAGGGGCGGAGGAAAAATATAGAGTAGAACTGGGGTACTAAAAGTTCAGTTATCCATTCAGATAAACCCACAGCTCATTCGGAACATAACCATTAATCAGAGAAGCAAGAAATCAAACTAGGAAGATATGGCTTCTGCAACTTGGAGCATGTCTTGCTTGAAATCGGTTCTTCCTTCAATTCAACCAATTTCCAACTCTTCAGTTCGATTCTCTTCTGGGTCTTCCCCTTCTCGCCTCAGGATATGCAAACCCAAGTCTAGTTCAACAATTATTCAGTCCTTCGTGGGTCTTGCTCCCCTGCATCCACTTTTGTCCCTCTCTTCCCAAGGTAGCATTTTTTCTGATTACAATTAGTGCAAAAAGTATGCTTTTTCAGGATTTTAAACCACCATTTTACGTTTTACTCCAATGGGTGTTACTTAGTATATGTAATTTCATTGATGTTGCATTGTCTGTGTGTGGTCCGGTCCCTATGGAATTTTGATGAACAAAAGTTTGCATCTTTTAGTATAAGGAAACCCAATTTTCCTTTTTGTTTTTAAGCCCCTTCTTGTTAATTGTGATGTATAGGGGTGGGAAGCTATGCGAAGCTAAGATTTTCAGTTTATGGGTTCTAGAATCTTGAAAGGCAGTTTTTTTTCTGTACATATCAACTCTTAACTGGATTTTTAACCACAAATACAAGCACAAGTACGAAGGGGAGCCTTGGTGTAACTAGTAAAATTTTGCCATGAGACCTGGAAGTCACGGGTTCAAGCTGTGGAAACAGCTTCCTGCAGAAATGCAGGGTAAGGCTGTGTATAATATACCCTTGTGATTCAGACCCCTTCCTTGTACCCCGCACATAGCGGGAGCTTAGTGCACTGGACTGTTGACAGGCTTGTAGCTCTACCCCTGGTGGGGAGTTGTGGAATCCTATGTATAGTGGTTGCTATCACTCTATAATAGTGAATTCTTGATTAGCTCCTATACATAGTTCAGCTGGTATTTGCATTTCTACTGCTAGAGTTAAGGACTGGAAAGGGGGATGTTTTGGAAATTTTAAGTGGAGAAGTACAATCATTTTTTCTTATCGATATAGACACCTCTTCACAAACAGCCTCTTGTATCAGTACTTAAGTTTGTGTGAAAATGTTCTACTTTTAGTCTGTGAACAGCTTTCCCTGTCAGCCTACAGCATATGATTGAGCTCTTGATTTGTGACTCTCCTAATAGTGTTGTTTTATACCAATTTTTTTGTTTTATTATCTTTGAACAATTTTGCCTATAATTTTGAGTTCTCATTACTCAATGATCAAATTTCTGTGTGAAATTATATTGCTCTACCATAAGTATACCTTTAATTTATATTGCAGACTCAAAAAGCTTTGAGGACTCATTCACCATTATTGATAGTGGTGGCCGAGTATTTGCCATGAGACATGGCAGGAAGGTCCCCAAACTGAATAGACCTCCTGATCAGCGTCGGGCACTTCTGAGAGGTCTCACAACTCAACTCCTCAAGCATGGGCGTATAAAGACCACTAAAGCGAGGGCCAGGGCGGTTAGGAAATATGTTGACAAAATGGTCACAATGGCGAAGGATGGCTCTCTTCATAAGAGAAGGCAAGCTCTTGGGTTTATCTATGAGAAACAGATAGTGCATGCATTGTTTGCTGAAGTCCCCGAAAGATATGGAGAGAGGAATGGAGGATACACTAGAATAATAAGAACTCTACCAAGGCGAGGGGACAATGCACCGATGGCATACATCGAGCTTGTTTAGCAACTGAATATTCATTTTCCAGGTTCTTTTTTGTTGGTTCTGAATTCTGATGTGATCTAAGAGATTTTGTTGGTTCACCAATTATTCCATCCCAATTTCCTGTATGCCGTTCAATTTTAATTTGCAATACTACTCTGTTTATTTGGTTGGTCACCTTTGATCTGTTTCAAGCATTTAGTTTTTGACCACTCCATATTATATCAAATATGGTTATTTTGATGGAAATTGCCAGAACATGTTAGTGTAACAATTTTTCTAAATCAACCAATAAATGCATGAACGGAGATTAGGATGGGGAAAGCCACTAAAGCAACCCGTCTCAGCAAGATTGGATAAATTAGCCAATATTGCAGGATGAAACCGAGTGTTGTAACGTTTAGTACTGCTTATGAAACAAAAATAAGTAGAAGGATGCATCTACTGTTGAAGTGAAGCAATATCTGTCTGAGAGAAGAGTTGCATCATTCCTGCTTATTGTCTTTTATGAAAGGAATTGGTAGTTTTTGAAGAACCTTCTCATCCACTTGACTATACTGTTTCCTGAGTTCTTTTATAGCCATTTCTCCATAGGTATCTACTTGATCTCCATACTTCTCATAAAAAAATGGTACTGTCAACAGCATGACAGTTACTGTCCAAAAAATGAAAAAAATTGGTTATCTTGGTAAAGCACTATGAACACAGAAAACAGGTCACACATCAACCAAACTACTGAATTTCCACATACCAGTGAGGAAATTTCGTAAGTTAGGCTTGTGCAGCCAACAGAAACAAAATGGAATTGTATAGAGAACTTACTGAGGTATACAAGGGTCAGAAAACTGAACCATCTGCCAACAATGGAAACAATCCACAAGCTAAAAATTGCCTGCAGATGAGTATTTAATCACATGAACTTGTTGCAGTTGAAATGGACTTTACTAGTAATAACAAAGTTCAAGGTGTGGGAAATTTTACATATAGAAACTTCTTCAAATCATTTCCGGATGCTACTTCCCGAAAGATACCAGATGCACAGGTGAATTGATCCCTCAGTAAGAGGACCAATCGCATCCATAATTCTTCTGGCAATTCAATCTTTGGTAACTCTACAAAACTCCTGCCAGAGAATACAAGATGATCAATTTAGTACAACACTCGAGCAAGAGGCACAACTAGCAAAAACATGAATGCAGATCAGGAGGAGAGTCAGATGGTTGGAACCAACTCATAAATACCAACATTTAACTCCTTCATCCATAACCCGAGGTCTCAGGTTTGAGTCAGGTATGGAGTCGCTTTTGTTAGTGAGCACTTACCCGCGCCCAAATGTGGGGCTTCCTCTAATGCAGGTATCAGATACTAGATGGAAAACTAAAAAAACTTCACAACGAAAACATTGGCTAAGGGAAAGGAAGTGAACTCACTTGTTGACAAAGAGGGAGAGATTGGACCAAAAGAACAAGATGGCCAATGAGACTATGAGAGAATGGCAAATCAAAGTGAGCAAATGATAACCACTACATTCAAAGAGAAACCATATGACAGTGGCACCAGCAAGCAGTCCTCCTGAAATCTTCTTCTTCCTCCATAGTAGAATATCAGCCACTGATCCATTCATTTTCAGCACAAATTAATAATCATCAGTTACCTAGAGTTTTTAACACATATTTTTGTCTTTTTATAGTACTCGGAGCACATATGGCCGTTTAAGTTTGTCAAAATTGAGCACTTTTAGTCCAACTGACGAAACTTCCAAATGAATCATTTTAAAAATGGAAATATCATACGTCTTCCACATCCCCAATTTCATTTTCCTCCCCATGATGGCTTTATTTTCGTTACTGATAGACCTTTGTTGTTTTTTTCAGTGATTCTCTTTATTTGAACTTCTCTGTTCTCACTATGATCAGTGCAAATTGAGGAAGAAGATCTCTATCAGGTTTGTCTAACTCAAAACTGTAACTCTTTGCACATCAATGATCAATCGAGACCACTTTTGATCATTAGTATGTCTAGATGTTCGTCAGTTGGACCTCAATTTTTTCGCATACTTAAGAGATCATATACATTCAAGAGAACATTTTTAAATCAAAAACTCAAAAAATGGACATGAAGAATTTGAGAAAAACATACATTTGCCACCACCTAAAGTAGAGTGGATAGGTTTATGACGATCGAAGAGGTGACACTTCTTCTTATCGATTGGACGTCTAAAATCATCATCTGTTGTTGATGATGATGAAGAAGAATCATTGTGATTTAAGGCTTTTTGTTTATTCTCCAGTGTAGATTCACCAACAATTTCCTCCACAGGATTGGACATTTTGATCAATTACCCTGCAAATATCAAATTCATCAAATAAACAAATCAACAACAAGAAAAAGAACAAGTTCAATTGACTTATAGATAGATATACTGTCAGATCACCTAAAAGATAAGATAAACGTGTACAAGATCTAATTAGTAAGAATTGGGTCTGGAATCGTGCTCGATTTTCTCCTTAATTTTGATATGTCTAGCTTCTTGTTTGTTGTGTTTGAAGAAGCGACTCATAGAGCTATTCAACTCTTCTTGTTTAAAGACTGTTACTGAATTATTCAAAGAGTCCAACGAACTGAGAGCCAAAGGGGTGACCAAAATTGCACCATAACCATATGTTACCCATTTTTTTCGCATAATTCCAGGATTTATATTATATACTGAAAAATATATGTACTAAATAATTTTTTACACTGTCCGGTCATCCAAGGATATATACACTTAATATGTCTTATTTTAAGATTACAAATCTCACATGTTAAGGAGTATATATATATCTTGGGATGGTGAAATAATTTAAGATTTACGATGCATGTGATACACTTGTGGGATAATTTCGTAGACGTGCCCCTTATGTATGGATGGGTTAAAGATATATATTTGATTACTTTTTCTTCAGTAATGGTGCGATAAAATGAATATTGTGATTTGCGACTAGCATCTATTTATTCTGAATACGTAAAAAATATGGAGAGCGTATACATAAGACTAAATAAAACTCAATATTCTTTTTTTTTTTTGCATCAGAAGTTATAGTTACATTACCCCATTACCAACGGCGGGGCTATAGGGGCAGAAGAGATTCATCTGAACTCTTTTCGACATAAAACTACATTGTATACATAAGTATTTTTTCTTTTCTATATATATATATATATAATATAAAGTTTGCCTCTGCTACTGTTGTCTGCTCATTACATATAAATAAAAATAAATGGAAAAGTAGCATCCAAGATCAACTATCTATTTGATCACAACTTCCTCAATGATAAATACACACCATGTCCAGGCTCAATGACTAAATTTAGAGCTGGAGAATGAACATACTTTGGTGAAATTGATAAACAAAATTTGGTCAAAATTAAAGAAATGAGTATCTTAAGTTCCACAATAGCCAAATTTTGTCCCAAACACACCCTTGGTCCAACCCCAAAAGGCATATACACATGTGGAAATTCACATGCACCTCTAATTCCATTTGCAAATCTTTGTGGATTAAACTTGTATGAATCATTTCCCCATATTTTTGGATCAGTGTGTAATGTTGTCACAATTGTCCAAAGATTAACACCTTTAGGAACACTAATTTCTCCAAACTTCATTTCTTTTAATGCTTCTCTTGATATCACTGCTACTGGTGGATAAAGACGCAATGATTCGTTAATCACCATTGTTAACTGCAAATCAAGACATCATAGTACTAATTTTTGTTAGCTTAATGCATTTTTCTGATGATCATATGTGAAATTAACTCGTACCTGTTTCATCTGTCGAATCATATCAGCATCAGGAATTTGGCTCTTACAAATTTGTACAACTTCATCGCGAACACGTTGTTGCCAAATTGGATTTGCAGCCAAAAGCATGAGGCACCATGAGGCAGCAACAGCAGTAGTCTCATAACCAGCCAAGTAAATGTTTTTGCAGTTATCAACTATGAAATTATCAATTGCATTTTGAGTATTCATGTTTATTGTAGCTCCTTCAAGAACCATTTGCAGTAAATCTTTTTGATCACTTGGAGCTGCTTCTGATCTTCTTTTTTCCTTCACTATTTTCAAGATCAATGCTTTGATTTCCTTCTCTAAGGCCCATGTCTCCCTGTTGTTCTTGCTAGGAACATATCTGTTCCATCCAACAACAAAAAAATAAAAATTGGGTCGAGATATTTAGTTTATGAATTTTGAATAAGTAGACACGCACGTCCTATACGTGGCATAATGCAAATCAGTTTGAGTGTGTCTCGCACGAATTGCCTCAGCTGAGGCCAAGTTAAAGAGCATGTTTATCTATTTTGCTTTTAACTAATAACTAGATATTGATTTGATGTCATCAGACTAAAATGGGATTTTCGGGTTATAATACAAAACAAGCATTAGATAGACTTTCATTTTCAATCTAAGAGAAGTACCGAAAACACCCCTATACTCGGCGTAACTTATTAGTTTCATCAAAGCACCCTTTTACTTGATTAGGTGAACTTAAATACACCCCGATCTTACAACATGAGTGAAATACCCCCCTAAATTCTCGTCAAGTTTAGAGTGTTTTCAACACTTCTCTCAGCTTTTTATTAAGAGTCACATGCTCCTACAAGAGTTTGTAACCATTTGCTATGTCAAGTGACAGATTGAGGGTGTATCTAAGTTTAGTTAGACAAGCAGAGGGGTGTTTTTAAGACTGTCAATAATTCAGAGACAAAACTAATAATTTGCGCCAAGTTCAGGAGTGTTTTCAATTTAACCTGTAGTTTCTTAAAAGACTTTGGAAGAAAAACTCTCTGCTTTTGATAAGGGCATGTAAATGTGTCATGTGTGATTCTCATCGTACATAGAGTTATAATTATCTCCCGAGATAACTTATATCAGAATCAAAAGTTAAACTAAACGTTGGATAAAATAATTTTACATTTTCTTCCGGGATATTGTACCTGATGCCGGGGATTCCGGTAGACAGGACCCTTTTGGAAGAAGCCTCTTGGAGGGCTCTAAGCTTATAGAAGATTTCTTCTCCTTTTGAAAAATTGCTTCCAAAACATGCTTTAGAAATTACATCTCCTGAGAATCTTCTCATGTCTGGATCAATTTTAATGTCAGCAATCCCACCTTGAGCTTCAATTTGATTATTCCATGAACTCAACAATGTTAATGCAGAATCCTGCACTAAATTTATCATACCCTACATGAAAGCCACAAATATCAGAATCATGTGTTAAAACATGTTAAATTACACGCATACTAAAAAAGTATCTTATGCTATTATAGTGTATATAGTTTAAACACTTAAAACAATTTATAGAACTTGAGATAGCCGAAAGGGGCGGAGCTACATTTGGTCTTATAAAATTCAGATAGCTAGCTTTGAGTCAGATCATGTATCTTTATGGTAAAAAAATCCACTGAATATTTATAAATAATTAATCTAGAATCGAGAACCCATAAAATCCAAATTTTTACCTTAACTTTATCCATATACAACTCAGGAGCAAGAATTTTTCTTTGATGTGCCCAAAAAGGTCCATTTGAAGTTAGGATCCCATTGCCTAACAAAGAGCCTCTCTCTTTTGCTTGATATGTTGGCTTTCCCAAATCCAATGATGTGCAAGTAGTGATCTCTCTTACCATTTCTGGTTGTGTCACATGTACAATTTGTGTGTTCCCAAGAGAAAACATGAATACCTCACCTGTTAAATACATAAAGTTTTTAAATGAGATAGTCGCATAATTCAATATAGTATCATGAGCTTAAACAGAAGCCTTTGGATTTAAGTTTCGCTCTCACCAACTATCAAAAATTAAATTTTACATGATAGACTTATGAAAAAGAATTAAACCTGAGAGTTTGTTGAAGACACAAGTTTAATACTATAACAACAACAAAATATCCACTATAGACACACAAAATGAAGTCTGAGGAGGATGGAGTGTACGCAGACCTTACTCATACCTCAGAGGCAAAGTTAGACATAAATTCGATAAATTAAAAAAAATTAAGCATACCATATTGTCTCTGCCATTGATCAAAGAAGGGAAGGATAGTTGCTCCACAGTTATGTGAGTCCACTACATCTCCATTTGAGACAAGTTTTTTAGCAGCATCACATGATTTTTTCATCTCCAAGATGTTTCCAAGAAGATATTTTGGTTGTGGCCCAACTATTCCCTGATTTTTAAGAGCTGATTGGAGCCTTCTTGGCTTTGTTACAAGTGAATTGTAAAGATGAAAAAATAAACCAAGTACACACAATAATGTTATTGCTAGCAACATTTTTGGATATGGCTCAATGAGTTTTCTTGTTTTTGTTGTGTTTTGGAGGATTTTAAGTGGGGTGGTTATTTTATTTATATAGAAATTAATGGTTGGAAAGAGAAAATATATGATATGTTAGTTGCCAAACCCCATAGACTAGGAAAAAATATGTTATGGTGCTTCTAGTAACCATAGCTAAGTCAAAATAGAAAATTAAAACCCAAATAGGGATGATTTTAATTTGAAAGGTGAATTAGAAAAAGAAAGGAAAAGACAATGTAGTGACTCGGGAAGTCAGAATTTCAACTTTTTGAGTTTTAAATTTTAAAACATGATCAACTTATTCAAGTGTCAATGTCTAGATTTTAAATTTAATAAATCAATATTTAGTGAATTTTGTAACATAAATATATTGTTTAAACAAAAATTATTTAATCGTAGTTGAACCCGTATTTGGGTCTCTGTCCTTAAAGGTGTGCTTGATAGAAAGGAAAATATTCACCAAAAGATTGATTTTTGTCGATAAATGACTTATGTTGCTCAGACTCTTTACATATGTCATCGAATGTGTATTGATTCCTTAAAAATAATGCACTTTTTAAAGATTTAAGGCGGATACGATAACATTTTTAAAGCGGGTAGAAAACTTTAACCTTCTTCGTTTTGAGTAGGGAATAAATGGTATTTAACCTGTCTGCACCTTATTGTGTCAAAAATCCGGCATAGTCATTAGATAAAATGACTTCTATCTTATGTTTTTAGGTGAAATAAGTATAAATTTTTTAAAAATTGGGCATTCCCCACTTGGCATGTCAATTTTGAATAAAGTTAATTTTCCACTTAATTAACTTACTTCGCATAGCCTAATAATGGTTGTGGAGGTTTCACGTTTCACGTTTAAGTTTAAGTATGAAAGAGTCTGATTAAGAAGTGTTTTCTCTTAAATAGGTCTTACACAACGTAAATTTAATCTTACACAACGTAAATTTAAAATCAGTTTTTAGCGGCAATAAATATACATATTAATAAAGAGTGCTAAAGATTTTTTTTAACCGGTATTAGCTAATTGTCGTTGGATTCAATATTGTTGTAGACTTTAGGAACATTTACAAAGAGTACTAACTAGTCAAGCTAAAAATATATACTTAGCGACAATTAACCTATTATCATTAATTAAGTACTGCTAAAAATGGTTTTGATGTAGTGTGCGATGTTAAAACACAATTAGTTAATTTAGCCTGCACAAGTAGCAGATTGCATCAGTAATCAGTCACTAAGTTGAACTAATCAATGCCCTTTTACTTTTTGGCAATTAATGAGAAAAGGTCGAAGTAGTGAAGTTGGTGTAATAATTTATACAATATGGTGGGGTATTACCTGAAGTGGAGAAGAAAAATTAAAGAAGTTCCTAATATAAAATGCATAATCATAAAAAATTAGTGCTACCTTTAATTTTGTAGTCTATTTTGTCAAAACATCATAATTAATTTTGGAGAGTGATGGTGTAATATATCATAAATATATTAGATTACAGTTAAAAATAAATAATAAAAATGAATAAATAAATCATATAAGTTGAAGCGCGGATATTTCGCTCTTACTAAGGAAATTTAAGCTCACTGCGGTATAATCTACCTCGATCCAGTAGTATAGCTCTTCACTTGTCCTTTTCAAGATATAACAGTCCAACAACGTTGTGCAACTCAAGCAACTTTGAATTAGTTGAAGAGTTCAAAGCTCCACAAAAAGAATATCTTCCTTCAACATATAATTACTCTTTTTTTATAGTGAATTAGTTGGAGACTAAGAATATTTTTCTTTGTCTCAACCCTTTCTACATTAACCTTACTACAGTATTTTTCACACTTCTCATCTTTTTTGAGATACACTTCTCATTTCTCAAAGGAAGAAATACTATTATTTATAGGGGGAAATTATTTCTTGTATTAAATAGAAATAATGTGAATAATAATATAGATAAATGAATGACCAAGAGGTTGCATGAGTTAAAAAAAAAAAAACTAATGGTCACATTCTACCACTACCTAATGAAAATAAGAAAATAAAGAAGGCATTATATGCCATCAACATAACAAACACATTTATAATATTAAAATGTAAATGCACCAACATAGAGTAATAATTTATATTTGATTATTTAATTTTAAAAATACTTTTATCAATATTAAAATAGCCGTTTAGCTTGACTAATGTTTTAAAATTACCTTTGTAAAAAGTTACATACTTTTTTAGCTTACAAAAAAAACAGTTTATGTTATCATCCAAAAATACTTTTTTTTTTCTGAAATCATAATCAAACATTTTACCTTTCTAAAATGAATTATTTTTGGGGCCTAACAAGATACTTACTTCCTTTTGAATTGTGAAAGCTTAAGTATGAATTTTGAAACAAATGACAATATATCGTGTAGATGTGAATATAAATTTAAATTTTATAAATTCAATCTTTTAAAGTTTTAACATCAAATTTATTAATTTTAAAAATTATCAACTTAATATTTCTTATACATAAATTTATAATTTGATATGGAGACCCCCCAACATCGGCCTTTGTATCCAAGTGCTTATCGTTGCAATACTAGTTGATATTATATAAATTATTACTAGTTTATTTTGGACCAATTGTTATTTCTTTACAAAGTAGGAGAAATTATTGAATTTGTGGCATGAACTACTATATTAATATTACAATGAGAAAAAGTTTTATACATTATCAGTGCACCATTATTCTACACTATCTAGTAATAATTAGAGAAGAATTTAAAACTTAAAAGATGATGAGTGCACCATAAATGTGAATTTGAAAATGATGGGCACCACAAATGTTTTTAATGTTCTCATATGAAAACATTACCGAATATACTAAAATATATATAAATAAAATTTAATATGATTTGACCAATTAATTTATATATTTAAAAATTAATATAAAATAATATAAATTATTTGAGGTCTTGAGGGCTAATTTACCTCCTTCGTCCCAGTAAGCCCACAGTTGAATTTGGTAAGGTTACGTGGGGCAGTTCAAAATGGAAGAAATCGATAATTTCAATCCAAAATAAAATAAAATATTGATAATGGATTATTTGTTAGAAAATTGTATGAAATAGCAAACTATTAATTCAAACTAAATGTTATAGACATAGTTTCTTTTATTTGTAATTCGCAGCAAATATTCCATGTTTTTTGTCATCCCATTTGTATACTGAAATATACAAATAGACCCATTCGGTATACATATGTGTTGTATAAAAAGGGTAAATTACATAAATCACATAGTTTTAATATGAAATTACAATCCATCCCTAATAAGTTTCTAATTACATTAATTCCTTAAAAATTAAAAAAACAGATACATTAATATGTAGCTCGGATACATTAAATATTATCTCAGATACATTGATATGTAGCTCGAATACATTAAAAACTAGCACGGATACATAATATGTAGCTCAGATACATTAAATACTGGCTCGGATACATTAAATACTGGCTCAGATACATTAATATGCAGCTCAGATACATTAAAGAAATAAGGGATTTTGGAGATTTTTAAAAGTAATAGGGGATAATGGAAATAAGTGAAACAAAATGTGTGTATTTCTGTAATTTGTCCTAAAAAATAATTGCAGGACCCATTTGTATACCGAATATACAAATAGACCTATTCGGTATACATATGTGTTGTATAAAAATTAATTACAGGACCCATTTGTATACCGAAATATACAAATAGACTCATTCGGTATACATATGTGTTGTATATATATAGTAATTTTGTTTATATACAATTACTATGTTTTAGTTTGTATACTGAAATATACAAATACAGATTTTTATGTATATGTATACCGAAATATACAGATTAATAGTCATAGCAAACATAAAGTTTGTTATGGAGCGCAATTATACAAACTATAGTTATAGCATAGAAATATGATTTTTATGTTTGCTAAACCTAAAATTTACTCTTATTTGTTTAGCAATTTCGGTAATGATTTTAATTTTTTTTACAATTCTTAATAGTTTAAGATTTTTCTTAATGGGTTAACCAATAACCTGATAGTAAATTAAATAATTATATTTATACCATTTGGTATATATAAAGTCTTTGACTTAGAGTTTAGTTTCATACTTTTATTTCTAGTTGTCTCAAGCTCTCGATTATTCCACAATGTGATAGTGTTCTGCCCACTCGTGTGCATGGTTTATTTGGTTTGTCACATGAAATTATTTTTTTTGTCAAATCTTAATGGTTAAATCGATAACCGATAAGTCAATATCTTGATGGTTCTATAATAATTTGGCATGTCTAGAGATCAATAACTAACAAGTCAAATCGATGATAAGCATTGATATCCTTTCCTCGTGTACTAGAAAAAAACGTTTCACTTCTGATTTACGTAGTATGCCTGGATTCTTTTAAGTGAGTAATATCTCTCTATTTGAGGCCTTGAGGGATTAATTCATTAATGATGTTGATTAAAAATAAATAACATCATGATTAGCAAAATAATTGGTTATCCAAGAGAACTACGAATTAATTTTGTTACAGTAAAAATAGGACTCGATTACCTAATTGTGTACGCACAAAATATTTAGTAGCCTAATATTTAAGCAGAAAAATTTCAAATAATTAGCTTCATGTTAAAGCTATTTCCCCAATATATAAACTTTACTTTAACAATTCAATTTTCTTCATTGATCAACGCAAAAATCGTAAGCCCTCTTTTGAATATGGATCTATCAAACCAACAAATTGTTGATTGTCCAAGCTTCAAGCTCGTAATCGTAGGCGATGGCGGTACTGGTAAAACAACTTTTCTCAAAAGGCATCTGAATGGCGAATTCGATAGAAAATACGAACCTACTATTAGTGTGGAGGTTCATCCATTAGACTTCTTCACAAATTACGGAAAAATTCGATTTAATTGTTGGGATACAGTTGGACAAGAGAATTTTGGAGGTGTTCGTGATAGTTACTACATTCATGGCCAATGTGCAATTATCATGTTTGATTTTACAGTCCACCTGAGCTACATGAATGTACCTATATGGCATCGCGATCTTTTTAGGTTTTGTGAAAATGTCCCTTTTGTTCTTTGCGGAAACAAAATTGATATCAAGCACAAACAGGTTAAGGCGAAGGAGGTTAACTTCTACCGGAGGAAGAAAAATTGGCAGTATTATGAGATCTCGGCGAAGAGTAATTATAATTTAGAGTTGCCTTTTTTATTCTTAGCTAGAAAGCTTGTTGGGGACGATAATCTTCATTTTGTGGAGTCGCCTGCACTTGCTCCGCCGGTAGTGATTTTTCATTTAGATATGGAGAAATGGCGGGAAATAGAGTTTTCGAATTGCATTGGTAAACTGCCACTTCCGGATGAGGATGATGATTTAGCCGATGATCTACGCGGCTTTGATGAATAGAAGGAATCATATATAGCTTTTTTAATATTTCTAGGTTTTGGTTTTGGGGATTCTTTTTTATGCTTTCTAGTATTATTGTAAGGTTGTGCATGGTTTATAACAGAGGCGTACGCAGGAGGGGGTTACTGGGTTCACATGAACTCATGCCCCCTCTCGAAATCATATATAGTAGTGTTATATTTTTTAATTTTTTGTTAAATATAGATGTGTCACGAAGTATCATATAATGTGACGATGATTGGGTGCACCTCTTAGTGAGGTTAGGAATTTAAATTTTATATCTATATATATCTTGTTTTATTTTTCTTTCTAAAATTGGGTAACACCTCTCTAAGTGGTGGTTATTGGTAGCACTTTTGGCATTATAATTAATTAAACATTTCAATTTTGGACCTATAATTTTAAAATTGTAACTATTTTCAATGATAAGAACCTAAATGTCAAACCGATTAGATCCTCTTTTTCATAATAGTGCACCCATCATCCCGAAATTATGGATACGCCTCTGGTTTATAAAGTTAGATGAAGTATGTTCAATCTGTTGTTGAATATATAATTTGGAGTTTCAATAGTTAATATATATTTTTTACTTTCTCCGTCTCTTTTTAGTTGTTATGTTGCGCTTTTTGAAAGCTAATTTGACTAATTTTTAAAGCTACAATATTTTAAAATAAAATTTTAGATATTCAAAACTATACAAAAAGTACTATAAATTGCAACATTTTTCATATCAATATGATGATAAAATCCAGCTTAAAATGTTTGTCAAAATTCATATCGTTCTCCAAAAGAAACTATGGCAACTAAAAAGTGATGGCGAGAGTATTAAATAGGGGAATTAGAGAGGTGATTTGTATATGTATATCGGTTAGATGATTGTATATATGTAACTACTATGTCTATGCATCAATTATTGTATTTGTATATCTGCATACAAATTTTTTCCGTATACAATTGAATCGAGCTAAAGTATTTGTATTTATCTATCTAATTTCTCTCTCTCTTTATACAAACAGAAATTATATACATTGTATTTGTATTATTTGTGTTTGGAGGGAGAGGGAGAGAGAAAAAAAAAAGAACTAGACAGGAGAAGATTTGTATTTGTATAGTTATAAGTGTATAGGACTGAAAGATATGTATTGTATTTGTATATCTCGTCTCTCTCGTTCAAACATAATTTATACATTTGTGTTTGTATAAAGTGAGAGAGATATTGACATAAGAGAAGTGAGAGAGAGACTGAGCAGGGAGAGGAGAGAAGTGAGGGAGAGATGACTGGAAAAGAAGAGAGTGGCGACTGGCGAGCGAGATTCCAGAGAGAGGGGAGAGAGGAGAGAGAGAATGTAATTATATCTAGAATTAAGTTTCGAATTGTAATTAATGCAAATTGTAGCTATGTTAGCTAATATATTTGCTTAATCACATAATTTTTCCTATTAAATAATGAAAATGACACAAATCCCCCCCTTAAGTTTACTTATTACTATTTTCCCTTAATAGTTTTATTAATCCCCAAAATCCTTCTTTTGCTCTTTTTAAGTCAAAACTTCTCACGGATACAATATTGGGCCTTTCCTACGCTAAAAATCAGAGTTCATTCTTTTCTTATTTCTCTCCTAAAACTTCTCCACATTTTCTTTGACAATTGATTTCTCCAATATTCTTCAAAATCAAGTATCTATCTGTGTATACCCTAGGTAAATTTGGTACTTTTCTTGTAATCCTTTTTTGTTTCTTCATCTACTGTTGAAATACTCTTTTGTTTGTTCTTCTAACTGTTGAATCAGATGGATGATGCTAACATTAATCGGATATATGACTATGAAGATATTGGTTGGGCGGAGAACAGATCCAAAAGCCTACACGATCCATTGTTAATGGCGAATGTAAAAGATGGAAAGAAGAAAAATGATTTTGCTTCATCTTCAAAACCGTTCCTAAAACCCCCAAAAAAAAGAATCGAAAATTTTCTCCTTTAATTTCTCGACCTCCATTACCTGAGGTTAGGTTTTAGTTCTTCTTCTTTCGAATGTTGTAATTTTTTTGTTAGTTAATCAATTTATGATACAAAAAATGCACAAATTCAGGTCTCTTATTTAATGTATCGTTATTATCTGTAATCAATTTATACACTAACCCTAACTAAGTCAAATTATAATGTATTTTATTTCAACTGTTATAACATGCATTGTTCAGTAGATCTCAGCATTAATGTATCGTTTGTGTTTTGTTTATGGGTCTGTGTATGTGTATCTGTTATTTCAAGTTTCATACTAAATATTGTATCAGTTACATATAATATATTAGTAAATGTTGTATCAGTTACATATAATGTGTTTTATTTATGGGTCTGTATATGTATCGTACGTGTTTTGTTTGTGGGTCTGTTTGTGTATCTGTTATTTTTTGTATCTCAGTCATTAATGTGTCTTTTTTAGCAATGTGTTATATTTTGTATCATCTTAATAACAAGATTGTTATTTTTGCATAATATTCTGTTATGTTTTTGGATTCTTACAGATTATGAGTTATATTATCAAGCAAATCCCTACACACTATTTGAAATTTGGTGCAGCATACAACAATGACTCTGTACAAGATTTGAAAAAGTACATGAATGTTGAGGCTTTCGAGTTGTTTACAAATTTTATTTTTGGGCCATATGCCGACATTCATACCTGCAACTATCAGGGCCAAATGTCCAAATATTTGTTGCTTCTTGAGATTGAGCAGGATAACCCTAACGAGCTTCATATTCGGCATGCGAATGGGAATATTTTTGGGTCATATGCCGACATTCATACCTACAACTATCAGGGCCAAATATCCAAATGTTTGTTGCTTCTTGAGATTGAGCAGGATAACCCTAACGAGCTTCATATTAGCCTGTAACGTTTTCGTACTGTTTCAACAAATTTCAACGATATATTAATCAGAACAATCATATATTGATACATTAACACATGAAATTTACTAGACACAGTTATTGTATCATAATTTCAGCCTATAATATTTTCGTACTGTTTCAACAAATTTCAATGATACATTAATCATAACAATCATATATTGATACATTATCATATGAAATAAACTAGACACAGTTATTGCATCATAATTTTAGACAATAATATTTCCTTACTGTTTCAACAAATTTCAACGATACATTAATCAGAACAATCATATATATATTGATACATTATCATATGAAATAAACTAGACACAATTATTGTATCATAATTTTAGATAGTAACGTTTCCTTACTGTTTCAACGATAAATTAATCAGAACAATCATATATTGATACATTAACACATGACATAAACTAGACACAGTTATTGTATCATAATTTTAGCATGTAATGTTTCCGTACTGTTTCAACAAATTTCAACGATACATTAATCAGAATAATCATATATTGATACATTAACACTTGAAATAATCTAGACACAATTAATTAATAATGTATCCGCGCCATATATTTAATGTATCAGTGCTGAATTATTGTATCCGTGTTTTAAATTTTTGAGGGATTTCAGTCATTTTAAACTTATAAGGGACAAATGGTCATTTTGACTTTAAAGTATGTGATTTATGTCCTTTGCCCATTAAATATCAATATGGATGGGCGATTTTAATTAGACAATATAGTCTGAAAGCCCAAGTCCTATAAATCCATCATTCAAGAAGCCCGCAACAAATATGGATTATCTATGATTAATGGCTCATAAACAAGTTCTCTCTAGTCTTTCCATTTGGCTTTTAATATTTTCATATCGAGATGAAAAGAAAAAAAGTGTATATTATATGTATGTTGTGTGCATGTCAGTTCTATGTGTGGCGTTTTGGATTAATGATTATAAAGTGTATTGAAGTGTACTAGATGTGATAATATAATTCATACGGAGTACAAATATAATATTTTTTACTTGCGTACGAATACAGTATATCTAACAAAATTATATGAATTGAACGAACATATACAATATATCCAAATTGTATGTATTAATACAACTTGAATAAGCAAACTGATAAAGTGGATCCAACAAAATTGAGTGAACAGAGACAACAAATTTAATGAAGCGACAAATACAACTCCAAAACAATAAGTAAGAATTATATTTAGACAAACTATAGCTACTAATGGCAATTATGCTCCAAACTATAAATGTTTATGCAAACGAAAAAGGGTCATGTTTAAAGTTTTGTGCAGTTTTTAATATCAAGTGAAAGTGCAACCTTTTCCAATTCTTGGCTAGCTAAAAATGCAACTAAAATGTACCTACAAATATCTCATTTTGAGGCTCAAATTTCAAAAAGAAAAATCATTTTTTTACAATTTTGTGGTTACGAGAGAAATGGTATTAGAAATAAGTTTAATGGATTAGTTGGGTCGGGTATAATTTATATTAAAGAAAAAATTTAGTTAGGATAAAAATATATCCACGTAGGTGACATATAGAATAATAAGGGTGGGAACATAGGAATCAATAATTTGAGGATAAATATATCAAAAAAAATATAATGAGGGATAAATACAATTTCTTTCTGAAAGTATAAAGATAAATATGACCATTTTCCTATAAAATTTTCTCTAAAGATAATTCCTTGAATTCTATTTTAATTTTATGAAAAAAAACGTATTTATACTCAAACACAACACCGAATGAGTGTCGTCATCATGGAAGTTGTCGCCCTGAGTTTCTTTCCCTTTAGAGTTAGTAAAGTTCATCTTAAATTGAGTTGTAATTTGATCTTATATGCGCTGACGGTACATAAATGTAAAGTTAATACTATCAAACAACCTAAAAGTGATTGATCATAATTATCCATTATTAGTGGAATTACTAATTTACAAAAAATATATTTAAAACATGATATATAATATGTTAGAATACTTTAATAGTTTTAAAATGATTTCAATTATTGTTAAATAAGCTAATTCCATTCCAAAAATATATATTTCATACAAGTGAACTGCAAAACAAATAAAACATGAACAATTTTTAAAGTGATATAGAACGCACGGATAGACACACAAGAGTGTGGCTCAATAATTAATAAAATAAATAAATATCATGAGAAATTTAAATTCAAATTTCAAAAAAAAAACGTGAAGTCATTCCTTGATATGTATCTTATAAATATAAACTTTTGAGGAAAAGTTGTCTAATAAGTGATAATTATGCTAATGGAAAGTAGTAGTAAGAAGTACAATATTAATTAATTATTAGCTCGTGTGAACAGATTTACTTGCAAAATTAACACCTCAAATATTAAAATCAAGAATGTATTGTCTAAGCTCACTACCAAAATGTAGGCATTAGCATAGGCAATCTTTTAAATTGAACAATCAAATTCATCGCTAATTTTGTTTAACAACAATCTATCAATAAATTATATTATAAGAAATTTAATAATTACGAATAATTTAGTAATAGAATAACGATAAAACTTATATTTTTTAAGTAAAAATGGTATATATGTATAACTTTAATAAGAGTTCAACTAATATTCACGCATGATATAAAGAATCGTAATGTCTCATCAGAGACGTATCTAAAGGGGGTCATCGGGTCCACGTGAACCCATGGTTCCCTCCCGAGATCATATATAGTAGTATTATATTATTATTTTTAAATATTGAAATATAGATGTGTGAACCCACATTTGAAGTATCACATAATGCGATTATGACTGGGTGCACCTCTCTCCGAGGGTTAGAAATTTAAATTTTATATTTATCTTATTTTATTTTCTTTCTAAAATTAGATAACACTTCTCTAAGTGGTAATTGGTGTATATATATATAAGAATTAATTTTAGACCTATAATTTTAAAATTTTAACAATTTTCAGTAGTAAAATTCTAAATGTCGAACCGAACAAATTTATATCATAGATCAACCTTTTTATAACAGTGCACCCATTATCTCAAAATCCTGGATACTCCTCTGTGTCTCATGTCAACTTTTATCTGTAATAACAACATATAGTAATTTGTTTTATTTTTAGAATTATTCGTAGATATTTTAGTTGATCTCGTATATATATTTTTTACACTATGGTTGTATATAAAGTTAAAAGAGAATTAATAATTTATGAAGGTGGGAGGCTTTATTGCGATCCACACATTGTTGTCTCTGTCCAACATGCATGGTCATATTATTTTCATTCAAGTACACTGTTCCCCTTCTATGGAATCCTATGCTACCTACGCTTATACAAATATTCCATCATTTTGGAAACAAAACAAAAACTTATTTACACTCGATATTATTATTAAAATAAAATCAACAGGGTAAAAAATTTACTTACATATGATATCTACGATAATCTCATGTCTTATATTTATTAGATTGGTAAGTATAACAGCAAATTGCGAGTAATTATATTTAGTATGAAGGTTGAATGTCACAATTGCTAATTGTATTTTCATATATAACTATATTATATATCTAAGTAAGTGTTTAGACATGATTTGATTATATTTTGAAAAAATAAATTGAAGTTAATTGAAAAAATGGTAAAATTAGTAACATTTTTTTTTACCACAATAAATGGTAAAAATATTGGCTATAATTAGTAGTACTATTAATTAATTTAATAGAAAAAGACAATGGCGCCTATTAAGAGAAGTCATGAGAATCGTTTGTTTTGGAATTTCGTCAGTCATTAAAAATTTATTGCAAAAAAACAATTCATGACAGGTAAGTATCTATCACTTTACTAGCCAAGTATCCTGAATATTTATTTGTATCGAATATTTAAGTTCAATTAATTATTATAATTATAGTTAACTTGAAGTTAAATTGACAATGTACATTATTTAATTATGATTAAATAATAAATTTATATATCGTATTTATTGATTAGATATAATTCAGGGCCGTCTCAACAAGTTTAGGGGCCTAAAGCCGAATATTATAAAGAGGCCCTATTCTTTTAGTTGATAAATATAAATTAAATAATTATAATATACTCAGCGTAATTCTACAAATGAGGTCTGGAGAGGCAGGATATATGTAGACATTATGAAGTAAGAATGCAAATAATGTAAATTTTCAAAAAAAATTATATAATATAAAGTTGGAAAAATAAAACATGACTCAAAATTTTTAAAAATATGATGATATTAAAATAGTGTAGCGATGAATTCGATAAGTTAATAAATAATATTAAAATAGTGTTGATTAGTTTTAGTGCTTGAAATTTGAATAAGACACCAAAAACAAATTTGATTTTTTTACAAACACACAACAATAGATATTGCATAATATAGAATGTTTGAACGTTTGAGAGAGTTAAGAATATTCAATAATGAAAGAATAAAAATAGTGAAATGAGAATAAAGAAAAGTAAGTATAAGAACACAATATTGTTGGTTCATGATAATCGTCAAAATATAAATAAGCTAGACAACAAAATAGATAGTCACATGCAAAACTAGAAAGGATACTACAGTTAACTAGCCACATGAGAATCTAAAAAAGATACTACAATCAACTAAATAATATTCAATTTCTCAATTATATTTTCTATACAAAAATTTATTTTCAAATTTATCAATACATGAAACTTTTTTAACAATATATATATATATATACTTTGGAAGAAAATGGGGGTCCCAAAAAAATTGAATCCCCAAGCAATTGCTTTAGTGGTCTTATGATTGAGACGATCCTGGATATAAATATATTTCGAATTGGATAAAAAAAATCCCGGGCTACGTTTGTAATGAAACAACTAAATTTTTGGCAGATGCTTTCTGCTGGAATCTGCCGCTTGTGCTGATATTATTATTTTTTTGTTTTTTCACTCTGCTAATCATATTAGAGTTAGAATATCTAGAATTCACACTGCGTAGGCCCTTATTCAAGGGAAAGCATCTACTAAAGATCATTTTATACCATTTTTTCCTTCTTAAACTTTTAATGTCATCAAAATATTATGCTAAGACTCAATAATGTTTGAATTCGTACGGAATGCTTATATCAAATTAATATATTAAATAATATTTATTCATACGGAATGTTTATATTAAATTAATATAATTTTTTATAATTAAGTGATTAACAAAATAAAAAAAAATAGATATTTATTAATCATAATTAAATGAAAAGTGTGAATATT
Source organism: Solanum piurae (assembly GCA_029582685.1). Lineage (NCBI taxonomy): Eukaryota > Viridiplantae > Streptophyta > Magnoliopsida > Solanales > Solanaceae > Solanum > Solanum piurae. The sequence continues at coordinate 185 of JAJOOO010007311.1, read as the reverse complement.
TTAATGTATATATTCATTATTTTGATATTAACACTCGATATGGTAAATTTTTACCGTAATATATGAAAGTTAATTTAATAGGAAAAGCAAAATTAGAAATAGCTCAGTCAATCTTTTAAATTACTTCTTTATAGTGATATTGAGCTCGCGGGGGTAGTGATATTGAACCGGGGGGGGGGGGGGGG
>JAJOOO010007310.1:0-64950 GCA_029582685.1 Solanum piurae | reverse complement strand
ATGCAACAATTAATCTGATAATGATGCATTCATAAACTGAGGCATGTATAACTGAATACTAAAATATCTGACCTAGCATGTGTAATTCAAGAACTAAATAAATACATAGCTAGGGTTCTGAAATTCATGCAATAAACTGATTAATAACGTGATAATCTGATTTGGAACATGTTAATAACTAATTCATGATGATCTGCTGTATTATCTAGAAACCCTAGGTCTATTCATAATAAGGGAATCAAGAAACTGACTGGATTCTAGGGACCTAATGGGCGAAAGGAACCCACTAGTGAAATCCCACATACCTGGTGACGAATTACACGGAGAAATCTTTGGATTTCGGGCTGGAACTGATGGAACCTTGCTGCGTTCTTGAACTAAGGTTCTTGTCCTCTTTTCTCTTCTTAGCGTTCTTATTCTTCTAAGTTTGATTAATGATTTGACTTAGGTAAGTTCTAGTTATGTTTCTATGCTTAAACTGACTAAAATCTCATGATTTAGGGTCTAAACGACGTATCTTAGTGGTTAAACGAAATCGGAAAAGACCAAAAGACCCCTGACTTAATTGTTGTCGGAGTGACCGACGGACTGGACTTACGGTCCGTCAATCAATCGACGGTCTGTCGATTGGGTCCGTAGGTCGGGTCTGCCCGACAGGGCTTCACTGAAACGAGCATAACTTTTTACTCGGAAGTCAGAATTTAGCAAACTCAGTGGCGTTGGAAATATAATTCAATTATCTATCATACCATAGGTCATGGGACACATAATTCCTTTTGTGCTAAAATTTATGACCATCTGAAGTTGACCCATCAACAATTTTCACCTAACTGGCTACTGACTCTCATCTACGGTCAGACCTACGGACCGTAGATCGATTGACAGTCCGTGCTGGTCAACCTTCAATCGGGAATAAAGCTGGGCTTTAGGGGCATCGATCCACGGACACGAACTACGGTTCGTGACTTGACCTACGGACCGTAAGTCTAGCCGTGGGTCAACACTTAGCCAAATTTTCTGAGTTCTGGGGAAGTTTTCTGTCACGAACCACGGACCTGCAGGACGGGCAGTGAGTCCACCAACGGTCCGTGGATTGTGTCCGTGAGTGCCACCTGTAACATCAGAAATCTGAAATCTCTATTTTCGTATACGGGGTGTTACATCAACAGACTTGTTGAGAACTTATTCTTACAATCCATTAAAATAGGATCAAGGTGTTGCTTAGACTTCACATCAACTACAAAGGACGATTCGGAAATATGATGGACCATAACTTCACCCTTGGTGGAATCCACTAGTTGGACACCCAAACGGGCCAACCTATGCACATCACGAACCAATTCCTTCTTCTCATTTTCTACATGAGCCACACTACCCATGGACAATCTACTTAGGACATCCGCAACTACATTAGCTTTGTCGGGGTGGTAAAGGACAGTCATGTCATAATCCTTCAAAATCTCTAACCACCTTCTTTGTTAGAGATTCAAGTCTTTTTGGGTAAAAACATATTAAAGTTTCTTGTGGTCGGTGAAGACATCTACGTGGACCCCATATAGGTAGTGCCTCCATATTTTTAAAGCAAACACCACCGCCGCTAATTTTAGATCATGAGTAGGATAATTCTTTTCATGTACCTTCAGTTGCCTCGAAGCATATGCAATCACTTTACCCCATTGCATAAGGACACATCCCAAACCTACTCGAGAAGTGTAGACACGTAATTTTTTACCGAACTTAAGTTTTACACCATTTTTAGAGCTTAAATATTTCATAAAAATCTAAATTTAATATTTTGACTTTTACCTTATTTTATTAACTTTACTTTAAAAGATTTGAAAGCAACAAAAAATAAAGTCACATTTAATTTCGTCAAACGAAATGAAATTTACAAAAAATATATGTATTCCTTTAATTTAAATAAATTTAGTTTTTCTTAATGATATATTTTTGATTAGTTATTTAAAATGTTTCTCATATTCTTAGTTGTTCAAAAAATAGTTATATTATATTATATTATATTATATTATATTATATTATATCATAGTATATTATATTTTATATTATATATTAAAAAACCTAGACTATACAAAAGCCATTAACCTAAACCACCCAAAAAACATATCATATGCTACCAGAATTCCTCCATTCACGTAGCAACATACATACAACAGATACCAAATTAACTAAAACACCCAACGAACTCCCTCACAGCGGGTATTCCTTTAAAACCTCAACCAACACCTCCCACTCCCACACGTCTCTCCACTTCCTCACGTTTTTTCTTCCTTCCAGAAAAGAACCAACCCCCCACTGCTATATAACCAGCATCCTACGTAGAGATAGAAAAGAAAAGAGAGAGAAGAAATAGATAAAAATACAAAAGTACACAGATAGAGAAAGGAGTAGAGAGAAGAGAAAAAGAGACGAAAAGTGAATTTTATTCTGAGAATTAATTTATAGTTCGAGGTTTAGTTTGCGGTTTCGGATTCGTGGCTCTTTAAAGTTAATTTACAATTATTAACTTTGGAAATCAGTATATCACAAAAGTTGTTTCTTTTGTGTGGAAATTTCCGTAAAAGGTAACAACTGACCTCCTTTTCTTGTATCTTCACATTAGCGTAAAAATAAAATTGTGATACTATGTTTTTTTTTTCTAGCCAAATATATATAAGATTTTGCTCAACCTCTTACTTTTATGTGTCGTGTATATCTGATATATTCATTCTCTTTGAGATTTTTTTTTTTTAGTTTTTGTTTTTGTTTTAAAAGAGCTTATTAGTTGATTCGTGTTATTTTATTTCGCATAATGAATACGTAAATCTTAGTGACATGGAGTTGGTAGTTAACTTAACAAACAATGTTCTAACTTATCGCATGGTCGAGCACAATATGCGTAATAATCTATAATATCATAGGATTTCATTTTTTTTACTCTTTTTTTATTTTTGTTTCATTGAAACCTTTGGTGGCATATAGTTCACATTTTGTTAGCAATATTACATTAGTTTGTCAGCATTTTTTTTTTTAATCTTTAATTTTCTTTCTTTTTCCTAAATATATATGTTTTAGTGTTTACTTCAAGAATGTTATCTGCCTTTCTGTCTTAGTTGTAATAATGCTATAACGTAGTCGTGTCAACTGATTATTTTCCTTCGAAAGTTAAGTAGTTGGATGCATAAAATATATTTTCATCCTTTTTATTCTATTTACTTTCGATTAAGTAGTTTTTACCTCTAGAATAAGCATGGGATGATTATCACGTTAATATAGATTATTAAGTAAACATTTTTAGAGAAGGAATGAATTCTATTTAGGATTTCATTGGAGAAAAAAAAAAAAACACGAACAGGAAGTTAAAGATGAGAGAAGCAGAAGAAGAAAAGAAGAAATTAAAGAAAAAATAAATAGAGAGAAACAACGTGAAAAAATAATGTATGAAAAAAAGGTGAAAAAATAATAATAATAAAGAAAAAGAAATTAACCAAAAACAAAAACGAAATATTTTTTATTATATAGAAGGGAGAGTTTTCAACTTTCAACGTGGCAGTTTTTTGCCATATTTAGGAAAGCTTAAGGGCAGTTTGGTCCAACTTTTAATACTTTTCTAATGTTAATACTTAAATAATAATGTACTTCATTTTTTTGTAGTTGTACTTTTTAAATTTGGGACGTAAAAGCTCTTCCACATTTTACTTTACAGCTGCAAAATTTGCCTACTTTCCATATGTGGGTTATTCTTTTTCTCCACTTTCCCTCTATTAATTAATGCATATAATATAGGTCCCACTTCTTATTTTGAATAGCAATTTTATTTCCTTCTCTTTATTTCTACCTCATAACTTCTTTCATTTTATTTTTTTATGGCAAAATCATTTTTTAAAATGCTAATTACTTTATTTGTTTACCAAATATGAAAAAATTATCTCTTTTTTTTAGTTTGTTATATATATAAAAATTGTATAAGCATAAATAATACTATAAATCACAATAATTAACAATTTAAATATTTAAAAGTTATATAAAAACATTTAATTGACTCTCGAAATTCTATTGGTACCAATTTATAAACCACAATAATTAACAATTTAAAAAGTATAAAATAAATATAAAAAATCACTTGACTCTAAAACTTATATGATCTGAAAATCACGTTAAATATTTAAAAGACATATAAAAAATGATTAATTTTTGAAATTCTATATATGCCACATAAATTGAAACAAAGAGAGTAATATATATTATTTTTAAAATTATATAAAAAGTACTAACAACTTAAAATCTTTTTAAAATCATATACAAATTTGGCTAAATTTTCAAATTATATCACACTCCCTTCGACCCATATTAATTGACTATTATTCTAAAAATAGTTGTCTCATATTAGTTGATCACCTTACTAAATCAACAAAACATTACTTAAATTTTCCTATATTACCCTTACCGTTAATTCCCTTTGAAAGTGTCACATTTGTTTGTAAAATTCTCACAAAGTTTTTAAGGGTTGAATTAGTAAAGTCATTTTCTTATTTATAATTTCTTCAGTACCGTGCAAAATGAAAAGTAATTAATTAATATGGAATGAACGGAGAATCACATAAATTAAAATAAAAATAGCATATATTAGGCCCCGTGCAGGCACGGAGTCATGTATCTTGTATAAAATAAAATAAAAAGGTGACTTGGAACACCAAAACTCAATTTCAAGTGGCGACTCTGAACAATAAAATAATTCATGTTCAAAAAGTCACTTGAATTGGAAAAACTCTATTCTTCCAAAAAAACTTTAATTTTGAGGGAAAATAAGGGTGTGACAGATGGCGACTAGGGACAACCAGAATTCGAGCTTATAAAATATTGACTTATGCATGACTTTATTTATTTATTTATTCATTTATGTTTTTTGGATATTGTACTTGTTGGCTATATGTGCTAAATGTCTATTTATTTACTGTTTTAATATAATTTGAAGTGCATGTAATTGTCTTCTCTCGCGCATCCTTCTGAGTCTTCAATAATATCATAATGGGAATTGCGACTACGCACCCCACTTCTGTCAAGATAGCCAGTGGATCTCCGGTCCATGGTGAATGATTTTTAGTCACACCTTTTTAGGATGAGGAGCACCCATGCACAAATCCGGAGAGCGCTGCTATCGGTACGTTGCTACTCCCTGACTCGAGTTGTCCGCTAGGTTTACAACCAGTCTAGATACCTCTCTCCACAAGCTTAACCTTAGTAGAACTGAAACAAGACATGATATCCTTAGTAGGTTCCGCTTTATCTGCATCATGTGCATTTAACTTAGCGAGACTCGGCATGGGGGCTGGGTCTGTCTAGGACATGTACCTTTACTTGAGACCATCATGTACATTTTTGTGCTACTTGTTGCATCATAGGGAAGACTATAATAAATGTTGACTGGCTTTAGGATAATTGACTAAAAGCAGAAATGTCTATTTTTATCCAATTTCAACAAATGGTAAATTGGTAGTAATAATAATATACGTATATATATATCAAAACATCGAGTTTTTTTTATTTAAAAAAAGAAAAAGAAAAAGAAAAAAAAGTGCATATTTGTATACACATAAAAAAAACATAAAAAAATAATAATCACTTATATATATATTCTTAAAAATTCCTTCAAAAATAGTGCATGTCCGCCTTGTTTTATTTCTCTTTTCTTTCTCTTGTCAAGGTTGTCTCCTTATCCGGACAATTTTTCCGAAAAACAACCTAAGCTTCCTCACAGGAAAGTCAACAAAAGGTCATTTTAAAAAGAGTGACCACTTTAGGCATTCTGAGTCATTTTTCATAAAATTTGTTTTCCTTTTTAACTACCTCGACAAATGATTTAGAATTATCAAAATTTCATAAGTTAAATTTGGTTTTAAATCTTGATTTTTCCCCAACCAGGTAATCATGAGATGTGATAAAAGGCCCAGAGATGAAGCAGTCGAAATGGTCAATGATCCTCCAAAATTTATGATCAAGGATAAAACCCCACCACTACTCATAGCTTGGTGGAATGATATGCATCAGTTTAGGCGAACCGAGATATTCAAACATCTTGGTTTTCTCACAGACATCATGAGGTTTAGTCCTGACAGAGGTTTGATCGAGGCTTTGATTGCGTTTTGGGAATCCACAAATAATGTTTTTCGATTTAGCAATTTTGAGTTGACACCCATGTTGGAGGAATTGGATGGTTTCACAGGGTTAGGCAGGGATCTCCGAAGTAAAACACTCATAGCCCCAAGGAGCGTCAGTGAAAACAAATTTTTGGAACAAATGCACATCATCCACCCTCATATGGAGAGTTTCGATAATGGATTAGTTTCCTTGGAATTTCTATACTCGAGATATGAAAGGAAAGAAGGATTTGAAGACTATGGGAAACAACTTAAGAATGGGCAACACCTGCCTACCTGGGAAAAGCATAGACAAGAAGCATTCATGGTGGCATTTTTAGGAACCATGGTTTTTCCAAGGAGAGATTAAAAAAATAGTATTCGTCTATCGAGAATAGTCACTGCTATGATGAAGAAAAAGAAATCCACTATATTGCCGATGATGTTGGCTGATATTTATCGCGCTTTGAGTAAGTGTAAAGAAGGGGAAGACTTTTTTGAAGGTTGTAGCATGTTATTGCAAATGTTGGTTCTGGAGCACTTGTATCACCACCGTCTAGCAACATATTTCAAATCTGATTGGACGAATTATATTTAGAGTCACTCAGACAGGATGAAGGAATTAGTAGACAAATTGCCAAGAGGTGTTAAAGCATGGAGACATTATCTTCTTAAATTAACTGCATCTGATATTACATGGAACTATCGTTGGTTCCCTTCGAGTGAGGTAATTGTTATGTCTTCCTATCGTCCATTCTTTGTTCTGACAGGCCTTCGAGGATTCCAACCATACATACCCCTTTGGGTGCTACCCCAACTAGGACAAAGACAAATCCTACCTAGGGCTGAGGATACACAAAGTTTCGTATGGGAGGTGGCGTCTGAATATCGAAATCAAGAAGCAGAAACTCAAAAGATTTGGGGTGGTAGTCGAACTTTAAGCTCAAAAGCTATGGTAGGCGATCGTGTTCAAGGAGAAGTGGACCCCTTATTTGATCAAGCCCCTCTCAAAGTAATGCCTGAAAGTTCAGCACGACAACCTATAGATCGAGAAGCAGAAATTGAGGCTAGAATCAAGCAAGCTCGCCTCAAAGTGGAAAGAAACTATAGGTCTACTCTGGATGTCCTAAGTAATGACCAAAAGAATGCTAAAGAGGAGTTGGCCCATCGTGATGCGATATTTGAAGTGAGGGTTAGAAAATATCGTTCTACCATTCTGACCTTAAAAGAAGACTTGGGCATTGTCACAAGCGCTATGGAGCAACAAGATGAGGAGTATAAAAAAGAAAAGGTCCAGCTTATATGTGCACAGTCTAAACTCTAGAATCAAGTTAAGGCTTCTATGGAACGGGATAGGGAAATAGCAAGGCATTTCAGTGCTTATCAGGCAGAATGTGAGACTGAGAGAGGTCAAAGGATAGCCGAGCGAGATGCACTCCACCTTCAAATTGAAGAGCTCCAGGAATAGGGGGAGAATTTGACGCATGTAGTCAATACTACTCGACATTGGTTACAGAACTCTTATGACAGTATGAATGAGGCCAAAGATTGAGTACTTCAACTCTGGGATGCACTCAATGATGTTTATGGTGGCTATCTACACCGCAATGATGAAAACTTGGGTCAACAGGCACGTGCTCTCGCTCCACATCTACCAAAAGCCTGGCTAGGATTTATTCCAGTCTTAGGGGTGATTGAGATCTGGGGAATTTCAGAAGACATCTTTATTATGTTTTAGTTTATTTTCGAGTCTATTTCTTCTTTTTTTAGTTATTAGTCGTTATTTTAATCATTTTTGAGTCTATCTTAGTCTTAGGTACTTTTGTTTTCATGTTTTATTCGTATCATTGTGTTAAGAATATTTGAAAATGAATGATTTTTTTTTTCTTTTGGTCAACTAATGTACATATAATACTCTATAAATATTAACTAATTATTATTATTATCTCTTTCTCGAACTACGCAAAGATCTGATTCATGCACCAACATGATACGTAGGCAACCCAATGGGTTCGATCAAAACTTTTTAACAGGAATAACAAAAGAGGAGAAAATCTCTTAGATAAGCCGGGATGAAACATAAAGTCTTCCATATTAGAAGTATATATGTGGATGCAATGTGCGCAATTTCTTAACACTAATCTGTTTGCTACTCCATTCAGAAAGAAAGAGACACGTATTAGCTCAAAGGTGGTTGGCTTGTGGTTAAGCTGGCATCACATCCCTATAATACAAGGTCGAAAGGGAAAAAGAAAAGGGCCCACAAATGTTGAGGTCCGAAACCAGATGATTTCACAAGAAATAGTGTCAATAGAAGAGGTAAGGGCATTAAGACAACAAATGGCAGATATGTACGAAGCTTGGACGAGTGGGAAAGCTATGTCATCTTCAATCTGCGACTATCTAAATACAAACATGCTGCCTTCTATCCAAGTGTCGACAAATGATCCCATTTATCCACCTGGATTCCGTCCCTATACTAACACATCCAATGTTGCTGGAACTTCTACAGTGCGCCCTTTGAGTACACCTATGATGAGTAATCCACTCTTCATACCAACTGCGCAGACTAATAGCATTCCACAGCCAACAGTGGGGCCCAAATCCAATAATGATCCTCCGTCCAAAGTTCGTCATGATCATGGTTACACACTTGAAGAGACTATTAAAATTCCAAACTCTTATCCCCACATTCATCAATATAGTTCCCCTATCGAATTTGAAAAAATGGTTAAGAATGAGGAACATGAAGAGATGGCTAAGAAAATGAAGAGTTTGGAACAGAGTATAAGAGATATGCAGGGACTAGGAGGCCACAAAGGCATCTCATTTAGTGACTTGTGCATGTTTCCCTACATCCATTTTCCTGTTGGTTTTAAAACCCCAAAGTTTGAGAAATACGATGGTCACGGAGACCCTATAGCTCATTTGAAGAGATATTGCAATCAACTGAGGGGTATAGAGGGGAAAGAAGAGTTATTTATGGCCTATTTTGGGGAAAGATTAGTGGGAATTGCATCCGAATGGTTCATAGATCAGGATATTGCCAACTGGCATACATGGGATGATTTGTCTTGATGTTTTGTGCAACAATTTCAATATAATATTGATATTGTGCCAGACCACTCCTCATTAGCCAACACGAGGAAAAAGACCACAAAATTTTTTCGTGAATATGCCGTCAGATGGAGGGAGCAAGCTGCGAGGGTTAAACCACCAATGAATGAGTCGGAGATGATTGATGTTTTTCTCCAAGCGCAAGAACCTGATTACTTTCACTATTTTCTTTCTGCCGTCGGGAAGACATTCATTGAAGTTATTAAGGTTGGGGAAATGGTGGAAAATGACATCAAGTCTGGAAAGATTGTAAGCCAAGCTGCCTTAAAGGCCACAACACAAGTGCTTCAAAATGGTTCTGGAATTATTGGAGGGAAGATGAGAAGGGATGATGTAGCCACTGTTGTATCAGCGCCGCGGACCTATGTCCAAGATAATCCCTCGTAACACTATTTTCATTCCCAAACTCCACAATATCCCATCCCATACTCTCCATATCCCATTTTTAGCGCACAACCAATTGTCCCTCTTTCTTATCCGCAATGACATGCACCAATTCCACAAAATTATCCACCCCCCTCCCCACAAATTCACCAAAATACTGCCAGAATCCCTTCACATCCTAGACCACAATACAAGAAGGGAAATGGAGCTAAGGATGAGTTCACCCCTATTTGGAGAATCATATGCTAGCTTGTTTAAAAAATTAAGGACGTTGAATGTTTGGAGTCCTATTAAAAGAAAGATGTCAAATCCTCTCCCGATAAATCTAGATTATTCTCAACACTGCGCCTATTGTTCTAATGCCCCAGGGCACAACATAGAGAGGTGTTGGTACTGGAAAAGGGCAATTCAAGATTTGATCGATACTCATCGAATTATAGTTGAAATCCCAACTGGACCAAACATCAATCAAAATCCACTGCCCAGGCATACTGAAACAAACATGTTAAAAATGATGAATAGTTGCGAATAAGTTGCAGTCCCATACAAGCCGGTCCTTAAGGATAGAACTGGCATGGAAAATTCGGCGAATGTTGTTTACTTGACAAAAATGGTGTCTTCATGGGTGGAAAGGACGTCGGAAAAGTTGAGCCCATCAAACACACCCATGCTAACTGTGAAAGAAGCACTTGAAGATGCTTGGGCACGTCAGAGAGAGGCAAGATTGATTGTTCCAATAGGGCCAAATAAGCCTATCTTGATCGTTCAAGGAGCCTATATTCCACCTGTGATCATTAGGCTAGTGTCCCAACTTTCAATGACTAACGCCAAAGTTGTACCTTGGAATTATGAGCCCACCGTCGTGAAATACAAGGGGAAAGAAGATAATGAATAAGTAGATGAAATGGGTAGAATGACCCGTTCGGGAAGATCCTATGCCCCGGCTGAATTAAGAAAAACTAAAAATGACCAAATGCGAGTTAAGAGTCCAGTCACTGAAGAAGAAGCAGAGGAGTTCTTAAGAAAAATGAAATTGTCAGACTATTCCATCGTGGAACAACTAAAGAAAACTCCAGCCCAAATCTCTTTATTGTCTTTGTTGATACATTCAGATGAACATTGTAAAGCTATAATGAAGATTTTGAATGAAGCACATGTTCCTAATGAGGTTACAGTAAGTCAGTTAGAGAAGAATGCTGGGAGAATTTTTGAGGTAAACCGAATCACTTTTTCAGATGATGAACTACCAGTGGAAGGCACGGGACATAACCAAGGCCTCCATATCACTGTAAAGTGTGAGTTTTTATATGTCACTCAGTTCTAATTGATGGAGGATCTGGGGCAAATATTTTTCCTTTGTCAACTCTACAAAAATTGAATGTTAGTGCTGAAAGGGTACAACCCAACAACGTATGCCTTAGAGCTTTTAATGGGTAAAAAACAGATGCCATTGGTAAGAGAGAGCTCGTACTAACAATAGTGCCTGTCGATTTCACTGTGAATTTTCAAGTGTTGAATATCAATGCATCATACAATTTATTGTTGGGGAGACCATGGGTGCATAGGGCTGGAGCAGTCCCCTCTACGTTACATCAAATGATTAAGTTTGAATACGAACGGCAAGAAGTCATTGTTCATGGTGAGGGGGATCTGTCAGTCTACAAAGACTCTTGCCTCCCTTTTGTCAAGGAAAATAATGAGAATGAGGCACTGCTTTATCAAGCTTTTGAAGTAGTTGTTGTTGAGCATATCCTCGAGGGGAATATCATTTCAAAATTACAATTGCCCATGGCGTCCGTGATGATGGTAAATGAAATGTTGAAGCATGGGTTTGAACCGAGTAAAGGCTTGGGGATTTTTTTTGCAAGGGAGAGCTTATTCGGTGAGTCCACGAAAGAGCCTTGGTACTTTTGCCTTAGGATACAAGCCCAGAGTCGAGGATAAAATGAGGGCCAAGAAGCAGAAGAGAGATGTATGGTCACTTACCAAGCCTATACCACCCATATACAAATCTTTCATCAAAGCCCGCACAACAAAATCTACTCAGTCACCACTCCCAGAGCCAGTTCTGGAGGTTAACAAAAAACTGATCAATTATTTTCAAGAGTTATTTGTCGAGGCTGATATGGTTGAACTCGGAGAAGGCACTAGTGACATAGATGTGCATTTCATTGGTCCTGATGCCCAGATGAACAATTGGGAGGCCACTCCTCTCCCCGTTAAGAATGAGTCTTGGTAGTTTGTCTTGTTTTTTTTTTTGCCATCCGATTTATTCAAGAGTTGTAATTCGGATTTTGTCTTGTCATTTTATTTCAAACTCCCTATTTTCCTTTTTTCAATAGGATGTAATGGTGTTTTTATTTCAGTCTAATATATTTATTTGTTTTCTTCTATAGAGTTCTTTCTATGCCGATTCTAGTGATATGACATGCATGCAGAATTTTTCGCCAGATCTTAAAATCCATTCTAATCTTCGACCTAATCTTGAAATAATAAGTCAAGAAATTGAATATGATGAAGACGAAGTATTTGAAGAAGTAAGCAGGTATTTCAAACATTTTGAGAATAAATCAAACCCGAACATGAGTGAAACTAAGACGATAAATTTGGGGGATCATGAAAATATTAAGGAGACTAAGCTAAGCGTGCATGCTCGACATCAAAAGGAGGATATAATTTAGGCTCTGTTTTATTACAATGATGTTTTTGCGTCATCTTATGATGACATTCCTAGATTAAGCATTGATATGGAGGTCCACAAGTTGCCGATTGATCCTAGATTCCCTCCAGTAAAGCAAAAGTTGAGAAAGCTTAAAACTGACATACGTATAATAATTAAAGAGGAAATCACAAAACAACTTGAGGCCAAAGTCATTCGAGTCGCTCAATATCCTTCTTGGTTAGCCAACATCGTACCTGTCCCTAAGAAAGACGGCAAAGTTCGAATGTGTGTTGATTATCGTGATTTGAACAAAGCAAGTCCAAAAGATGACTTTCCTTTGCCCAACATTCATATTTTGTTGGATAATTGTGCTAAACATGAGATTGCATCTTTTGTGGATTGCTATTTGGGTTACCATCAAATTATTATGGATGATGCAGATGTAGAAAAAACATCTTTTATCACTTCATGGCGTACATATTGTTATCGGGTTATGCCTTTTGGGTTAAAAAATGCGGGGGCAACGTATATGAGGGAAATGACAACCATGTTTCATGATATGATGCATAAAGAAATTGAAGTTTATGTGGATGATGTGATCATTAAATCAAAAAAGTAGTCAAATCATGTGCAGGACTTAAGAAGATTCTTCGAAAGGCTCCGCAGGTATAATCTCAAGCTTAATCCAGAAAAATGTGTATTTGGAGTACCATCAGGAAAGCTTTTGGGGTTTATAGTCAGTCGATGAGGTATCGAGTTAGATCCTTCAAAAATAAAAGCCATTCAGGAATTGCCACCTCCAAAGACCAAAACTGAGGTTATGAGCCTTCTAGAAAGGTTAAACTACATTAGTAGATTCATTGATTGACTCACAACAACTTGCGAGCCCATTTTTAAGTTGTTAAAAAAGAATGCCACAGTCAAATGGACTGAAGAATGTCGAGAGGCTTTTGAAAGAATTAAGAATTACTTATTGAATCCCCCTGTGTTGGTTCCTCCCAAGCTGGGCAGACCATTGATATTATATATGTCAGTACTGGATAATTCTTTTGGTTGTGTATTGGGTCAGCATGATGGAACTGGGAAGAAATAGCAGGTCATTTATTACCTCAGCAAGAAATTTACCGTTTATGAATCGAAGTACACCCTTCTTGAAAGAACGTGTTGTGCCCTAACTTGGGTAGCACAGAAGTTGAAGCATTATATTTCATCTTATACTACTTATCTTATTTCTTGTATGGATCCGTTAAAATATATTTTTCAGAAGCCCATACCCATGGGCAGGCTTGCGAAATGGAAAATATTACTCACAGAGTTTACTTTATCTATGTGACGCGGACAACAATGAAAGATCAAGCATTGGCATATCATTTGGTAGAGAACCCTATTGATGAAGAATATGAACCCTATTGGTGATGAAGTTCGCAGAGAAATCTTTCAATTTCGGGCTGGAACTGATGAAAACCTAGATGTGTTTTGGAACTAGGGCTGGTCGACTTCTTTGTCATTCTGCGTTCTAATTTTTTCTATGTTTTGGTGAATGATTTGCTTAAGGTAGATTCTAATTTAGTTGCTAGTCTAAAACTAACAAAAACTACATAGTTTAGGGTTTAAATGACGTAGTTTAGGGGTCCAACACATATGGAAAAGACCGAACGACCACTAAATGAACTGCTACCGAGGGCCACTGACGGACAGGACCGATGGACCGTGGTTTGACCGATGGTCCGTGCTGGTCAACTGTCATTCGGCGACTGGGAGCTGAAACTGGGAGTTCGATCCACGAACCAACACTAGAGTTCGTGGCCTAGTCTATGGCCCGTAGGTCCGATCGTGGGTCGACACTTAGCCAAAATTTTGGATTGTCTAGGGGAAGGATCGCCGGTCGTGAACCACAGACCAGCAGAATAGACCGTGGGTCCTCCTACGATCTGTTATTGGTGCCCGTCGGTGCCACCTACAACTTATGAAATCTGCATTTTGGTAGTTTTAGCATACGAGATGTTAGATTATATCCCCCTTCAAAACATTTGTCTTCAAATGAAGACTAAACTAGCTGAAATGGAGGGAGAGAGCTGCAACTCCTTACCACTGAACACTTGAAACTGATTTCTGACTGAGCTAAGTTCCAAGAACATGCAAATAAGCTGAAAATGCAAGTACAAACAGAAGGAACATGATGCTAAAACTTAAACTGCGGATGAATGACTAAAAACTGATGAGGAACTATTACCTCAAGCTGGAATGGAATCAGAAGGAAAGAGATAAGGATACTTGGCCTTCATGGCAGCTTCTGCTTCCTAAGTAGCTCCCTCTACGGATTGACTCCACCATAAAACCTTGACTGAAACGACTTATTTGATTTTCAACCTTCGAACCTGACGATCAAGGATTTCCCCTGGTACCTCTTCATAAGTGAGACTATCCTTCATAGCCACGCTTTCTAAAAGTACAATATATGCTGGGTCACCCACATATTTCTTAGACAACGAAATGTGAAAAACCGGATGCACTCCTGCTAGTTCTTTTGGAAACTCTAACTCATAAGCCACTTTACCAACCCTTTTCATGATCTTTTAAGAGCCTACATACCGAGGACTGAGTTTCCTTTGTTGCCAAATCTCATCACTCCCTTCATAGGCGACACTTTTAGGAAAACAAAATCATTAACTTGGAACTCTAATTCCATTGTACCTACATCTACATAGGACTTATGGCGATTCTGGGTTGTCATAAGTTTATCTCTGATAAGTTGCACTTTCTCCATAGTATCATGAACTGAATCTGGCCCTATCAAGGCTACTTCACCTACTTTAAACTAACAACCTGGAGACCTACATCTACGCCCATACAATGCCTCATAAGGGGCCATCTGAATGTTTGAAGGGTAGTTTTTATTGTAGGCGAACTCTATAAGAGGAAGGTGATCATCCCAACTACCCTTGAAGTTGATCGTGCAAGCTCTCAACATGTCCTCTAAGGTCTGAATGGTACACTTTACCTAGCCATATGTCTGTGGATGAAATGTTGTGCTAAGATTAACCTGAGTACCAAGACCTTTCTGAAATGACCTTAAGAAATGAGAGGTAAACTGAGGACCTCTACATGAGATTATAGAAAAAGGAACTCCGTGCAATCTGACTATCTCATTAATGTAAAGCTTGGCGTATTACTCCGCCGAATCTGTAGTCTTACCCACCTCAGACTTAGTAACTCTTTCAACTATCACCCAAATAGAGTCATGTTGTCTGCGAGTACGAGGTAAAACTATAATGAAGTCCATGTTGATCACTTCCCACTTCCAAGTAGGAATGTTGATCTCCTAAGTCATACCTCCTGGTTTCTGATGTTCTACCTTCACTTGCTAGAAATTGGGGAACTTTTCCACAAAATCCGCTATATCCCTTTTCATTCCAATCCACCAAAAGACTTCCCACAAATAATGATACTTCTTAGTGGCGCCTGGATGAATGGAATACCTAGCGTTATGGGCTTATGGCCTTCTGCAAGGATCGTTGTCTCAACTCACACACTTGAGGAACACATAATCGACCCTGATAGCGAAGCACACCATCTCCCCCTTGGGAGAAAACCTCACCTCTCTGCTGATGAACTTCACCCTTTAGTTAAAGCAATATCATATCACTATCTTGCTTTACCTTAACCTCCGCTCCTAATGAAGATTCTGACCCATTCTGAATTGTTACACTCCCATCTGATATGCTCATAAGATGAACTCCTAGGCGAGCAAGTGCATGAACATCCTTTGCTAGTTTTTTGCTTTATTTCTTAACATGTGCTACACTACCCATAGATAGTCCGCTAAGAGCATCTCCTACTACATTGGCCTTACCAGGATGGTAATGCACACTAATATCGTAATCTTTGAGGAACTCAAGCCAACTCCTCTGGCGAAGATTTAAATTTTTCTGGATGAACACATACTGGAGGCTCTTATGGTCTGTGAACATATCTACAAGAACACCATAGAAGTAATGTCTCCAAATCTTAAGTGCAAACATCACTGCTACAAGTTCGAGGTAATGAGTTTGCTATTTCTTCTCATGCAACTTAAGCTATCTAGAAGAATAGGCTACAACCTTGCCTCGCTGCATCAACAAAAAACCAAGGCCGTCTCTGGATGCATCACAATAGATAACATAACTGTCTGAACCCTTTGGTATAGTCAAAATAGGAGTTGTAGTCAACCTAGTTTTCAGTTCTACAAAGATTTTCTCATAATCATCTGACCACTGAAACTTAACCTTTTTATAAGTTATCTTAGTCAATGGAGAAGCTATGGATGAAAATCCTTCCACGAACCTTCTATAATAGCCAACCAAACCCAAGAAACTTTTGATATCTGTAGGAGAGGTAGGTCTGGGCCATTATTTCACTGCTTCTATTTGTGGAGAATCCACTCGGATCCCTTCGCTAGACATAATGTGACCAAGGAAAGAAACGAATTGCAACCAAAACTCACATTCGCTAAACTTAGCGAATAACTAGCGATCTTTGAGAGTTTTCATGAGAACCCTCAAATGGTTCGCTTGTTATTCCTCATTCCTAGAGTAAATAAGGATATCATCAATAAAGACGATTACGATCAAGTCCAAATACTACTTGAACATTCTGTTCATCAAGTCCATGAAAGATGCAGGAGCATTGGTTAGTCCAAATGGCATAAGTACAAATTTATAATGACCATACTAAGTTCTGAAGGCTATTTTCGGGATGTCAATATTTTTGACTCTGAGCTAATGATAACTGGATCTGAGGTCTATCTTTGAGAAATGACTAGCACCTTGAAGTTGGTCAAACAAGTCATCAATCTTGGGGATGGGATACTTATTCTTGATTGTGACTTTGTTAAACTACCTATAATCAATGTACATCCTAAGGGAACTATCTTTATTCTTCACAAACAACACTGATGCACCCCATGGGGAAATACTGGGTCTGATGAAGCGCTTATCTAGAAGGTCTTTCAACAACTCTTTCAATTTCTTAAGCTCAGTTGGTGCCATTCTGTAAGGAGGAATAGAAATAGGCTGGGTATCTGGAAGGAGATCAATTCTAAAGTCCATTTCTCTTTCCGGAGGAACTCTGGGAAGATCTTCTGGAAACACTTTTGGGAACTCGTTAACTACATGAACTGACTTAAGAGTTTGGGTCTCGAAGCTTGAATCCTTAATCCGAACTAGATGATAGAGATACACCTTAGAAATCATCTTTCTGGCCTTAAGGTAATAAATGAATCGACCCATAGGCGCTAAGCTACTACCTTTCTATTCAAAGATTGGTTCCTATGGAAATGAAAACGAGCAATCCTAGTTCTACAATCAACTGAGGTATATCAGGAATGTAACCAATCAACTCCTAGAATGATATCGAAGTCTACCATTTCTAACTCTACAAGATGTACTGAGGTGAATTTCGGAGTTACTGTGACAGGGAAATTACTGTATACCCATCTAACACTGAGAAAGGTTCTGAAAGAGTTTCTAGACTAACACTGAAGTTGCCTTCTATATAAGGAGTTACAAAGGAAAGAGTAGCCCCTAGATCTTACAATGCATAAACATCTAAGTCAAAGACTCGCAACGTACCACTAACTACATCTGGAGAATATTCCTGATCCTGGCGAGGCTGAAGAGCATGCAACCTGTTTTGGTGCTGGCCGCCACCTGGGATAGATGAGTTACCCTGCTGAGTCGGGTGACCTGTTGGTGCTGCTGAAGTTGTAGACTGAGCTCTACTGTTATTGCCCCCTTGACCATGTTTAGCAGAAGGAAAATCTTTGAACTTGTGACCAGACTGACCACACCCAAAGCATCCTTCCTTTCCTGCAAGGCACTCACCCGGATGGTTATTACCACACTTTGGACAAGTTGGATAGGTTCTGGTGCTTGAAATACTACCTTAAGTCTTAGAACCTGATGCCCTACCTTTGTAATCATTTTGGAACTGGGAGGATCGAACACTAGCATATAAAGGTGCTGGAGTTGAAGGTTTCTGCTAAAACTGCGAGCGATTTCCACCACCCGATTTTTGTTAAGAATAATCATAGTTGCCTGTCCTAGCCTTCTTATTCTCCTTATCCTTCTCCCTAAGCTTATCACCCTCAACCTGCTGAGAAAGAGTCATGAGACTCAAGATGTTCATATCTTCTAGAAACATAATATTTCTACACTCTATTTTCACAAGGTCGGATACCCCATAAAGAAACTTGTTCATTTGAGCCCTGGAATCGGCAACAATGTGAGGAGCATAACTAGAGAGTTGGGTGAACTTGAGTCCATACTCTTGGACTGACATGTAACTCTCCCTCAAATTCATAAACTCCGGAGTTCTTACCTCCCTCAACTCCCTTGGGAAGAACTTGTCTAGAAAAGTGTCACTAAAGAATTCCCAAGTGATAGGCATTGCATTTGTACCCATGTTTTCTTTCCACTGAGTATACCAAATGTGAGCTACATCCTTCAGCTGATAAGATGCCAACTCTACCCTATCATTACCTATCACCTGCATCACTCCAAAAATCTTATTGACCTTATCTATGAAGTTTTGGGGATCCTCACCAATTTGCGATCCTAAGAACATATGTGGATTCATCCTAACGAAGTGACAAACCTTGGCAGCACTGATCCACCACCAGTATTTGGAGGAACTGGAACCTGCTGGTTGTTTGTATTAGTCACACTCTGAGCCAATAGTTGAATGGTTATCCTGAATTTAACATTCAAAACTTCCTGATCTGGGACTGGAGGAGATGCGTTAGCATTTCATGAATTCGCATTCCTTCCTTAAGCTCTACGAGGAGGCATGATCTGAAATACATAACGTCAAGTTAGAACGAGTAATTATATCATATCTTACGCATGATAAAAGTAACAAAGAGAGTGAAGTTTTCCTAAAACACTTCGTAGCCTCCCTCTCATTAGATGTGATGCACTTCACACCCACGAAAAAAACTCTACCTAGTACGGCTTTTCAAACATCCTACGAATCTTAAACCTAGTTCTACGATACAAAGTGTGTCACTCCCCGAGGCTACTTCCTAGACGCGGACATGAGATCTAGGATCACGAGTGACCCCAAGCTAACCCTTCTAGCATATCATAAGCATACTGAAGCAAACTGAATCAATAAATATTGTGCGGAAACTAAATCACATTAATAATCTGAAATGATGGGGAATACCCATATACTATTTGAATAAATGAAAACTGAGAGTTGAATCAACAACTGAAAAGTCAAACTCTAACTTTATAGCTGAATCTAACTATGTCTGAAATAAGCCTCTATATTGACTAGAATTGTTGGGACATGCTGCAGATAATTCTAGCAAAACTAAAACTAACGATGAAAGCAAAAAAAGATAATCATGTCACTCATCCTCGAAGAATGATGACTCACCACTGATGTTGCTGAACTGAAGATCAGGAACAAATTTATGCGTGATCTGCAAGCTGAGAACCTGAATACGTCAGTACTTGAAAGGTATTGATCATACAAGATAAAGTAAAATTGAACAATAACATAACCAAACCAAGCATAATATCTGAGCAATGACATGAGATAAGCATGAAACAAACTGAGAATACTGAACATGAATTAACTGAATGCAATGGCCAAGTTTATAGCATGCTGAAACTGAGATCTGAACTACAACTGATAACATGGACAATGCACTAGAATCTGACTATAAGGATGCTACTAATAACCGACATAAAACCACATGAGCTAAATATGGAGTCCGATGTATGCGCCCCATCGAGAGGACCCAATATACCCTGTCAGAGGTATAGAGGCATGCTGGCGTGATCACTAAAATGATGCCCACAGAGAGGACTTACAACCTACGGGGTACATAGTTTTGGGACTTGAGGGTGACTGACCCTAGTCCACTCGGTATTAAGCTTCTCCCAATTGATTAAGTAATTAACATTCTATGACTGAAGTTCTGTAATACTGGATAGCTCAAAATAATGTCATGCTAATTGAAAATGCAACATTAATATACTGATAATGAAACATTTAAATCTGAGGCATGTATAACGGAAATATCTTACCTAGAATGTGTAATTCATGAACTAAAAGAACTACATAGCTAGGGTTCTGAGTTTATGCATGAATCTGGGCAAAAACAATAATACAACATGATAATCTGATAAGGAACATTAAAGTACCTAATTCATAATAATCTACTCAAATTCTAGACACCCTAGGTCTAGATAATCTAAAGTGAATCAATAATCTGACTGAATTCTACGGACCAAATGGGTGAAAGGAACCCACTAGTGAAATCCCACATACCTGGTGACGAAGTTCACGGAGAAATGTTTCAATTTCAAGCTCGAACTGATGAAAACCTAAATGCGTTTTGGAACTAGGGCTGATCGACTTCTTTGTCGCTCTGCGTTCTAATTTTTT
Source organism: Solanum piurae (assembly GCA_029582685.1). Classification (NCBI taxonomy): domain Eukaryota; kingdom Viridiplantae; phylum Streptophyta; class Magnoliopsida; order Solanales; family Solanaceae; genus Solanum; species Solanum piurae. The sequence goes on along the minus strand of JAJOOO010007310.1, from coordinate 44,217 downwards.
ATATGTTTTTGTGAATGCTTTGTTTATGATAGATTCTAATTTAGTTACAAGCCTAAAACTGACCAAAACTACGTAGTTTAGGGGTCAAACACATAAGGAAAAGAAAAATTGACCACTAACTTAACTGATGGTTGGGGCCACTGTCGGATGGGACCAACGGACTGTGGTTGGACCAACGGTCCATGCTGGTCAATCATCGTTCGGTGACTCGGAGATGAAATTGGGGGTTCGATCCACGGACCAGGACTACGGTCCATGGCCTGGCCTACGACCCATAGGTCCGATTGTGGGTCAACACTTGGCCAAAATTTCAGATGGTATGAGGGAAGGGTCGTAGGCCGTGAACCACAGACCAGCAGAACGGACCGTGAGTCCTCCTACAGTCCGTGGGTGTTGTCCATCGGTGCCACTTACAACTTCTGAAATCTGCAATTTGGTAGTTTTAGCATACGGGGTGTTAGAAAAAACTACACCAAAATAATAAATGAAAAACAATAGAAAAACATAGTTTAAAATTAAAGGTTTGATGAAGATGCTTTTTTTTTGAATTCATAGAAACAAATGATCTTACTTTTGCCGAAGACTTCCATTGAAGGGAGATGAACAAAAAATAAAAAGCAAAGGAAAACATTATTTAAAAGCAACAGGATGCAACTGAATGAGTTTTACTTATCCAATTATGAATCTCTTTATTTATATTTTGTTTGTTTAATATGAGAATCAAAGTTATGAAATGAGGGATGGAGAAGATCTGGTTAGCAAAGGTGGAAACAGTGATATGGTATATAACATATGAGGTTTTCTCACATGGGCACAAATGCCATCGTTAATAATTAGACGGATGATTGAGCGATTACCAAAAGTGCACAATTTTTTAAACATGAAGGACTATTAGTGCTCCATGTGAAAATACAATGATTACTTTGACTCTTATCACAAAGATAAAGGACAACTTTGATCATTATCTCTTGATCCTTTCTTCATATTCTTATTATACTAGTAGTAAATGATTTTGGATTCATACCCCCCCCCCCCATTCAATTAACTTTAAATTTTCACGAAACCCATTTTTGTTAAAATAAATCGATTATGTTCCTAAGATAGGTAGCTTGTTTCAGAAAATGGCAAATGGTGCGAGAATTCAGGAAAAATATATTTTTTCGGTGATAGTATCAAAAATTAGATTTGAGTCCAGAGAAATGAAGAACATGAAAAGAAAAAAAAATGAGTCAGGTCAAATGGATAGATTTGTGTAGCACCCCGTATTCTACGTGTATTAGTTCTATTTATATGATGCTTATAAATTGCCTAGTGGTATAGTTATGGACTAGGTTTCCTATGCAACTAGTGACAATAGAATAAGTTTAAAGTGAACTGTTTGTGGATTTTGATGCGACCCGATTAAGTTGACGTCGATGGAAGTATTTAAACTTGAGATCATAAGGTGGTATTTGAGTTTAAAGTTTAAAGTGACATAGTGTATATAAGTTTTAAGTTAAGTTAAAGGTATTAAGGTCTAGTAATGGAATAAAATATTGAGGTGCTTGCTTGACTTAACTAAGGTAGTAGGTGATAAGTAGGTGCATCACCTACTTGGACTTATTGACCAGCCAAAGGACCAAGTAGGTGCATTACCTACTTTGACTTATTGACAATCCCAAAAGACCAAGTAGGTGCATCACCTACTAAGACTCTTTTGACAATGTTATTGGCCCAAATACACTACACCTACTTGCATTAATCTGGCCCAAGTTGAATAGAAGAATAAGGAAAAAATGGACAGCCAAGGCCCAATCTTTCCAAGCCCACAAGAAATAATTTGAATGGAAAATTAGGTGCATCACCTACTTAAATGTGTGGACTACATTAAAGACACATGTTGGCAGCAAATGAAGTACAAGAAAGGTGGCAAAAGAGAACCTATTAAGGACAAAAATCTGATACAAATATCTCAGTTTCCTCTTATCCAAATTTTAAGCTCTCAAGTTCATATTTTTCTCTCTCTCAAGATGAAACAACCACCAAAAATTCCCACTAGGGTTCTATCTATTTTCCATCTTGTTTCTCCCAAAGTAGCCACAAGATCACCTTCTCTCCTCTATTATTTCAAATATATTGGACAGTTTTTCAAGGGGAGTGAACTAGAGATAGCTCGCTATATGTGTTGGCAGCCAAGGTTCTGCCACTCTCTTCCAAAGATTAAGATAAGGTTACAAAAACAGTAATTGAAGGAGAATAACAGATTTAGATAGACAAGGCAGTAATTGAAGGAGAATAACAGATTTAGATAGACAAGGTAAGGGCGCTGCCACAACCTCTAATTATTAGTTTATTTGAGAATTATAGACTTACTTGTTTTTGCAACTCGTGGGATGGTGATTGAAAACCATAAATTCAAGTCTTTTGATTATTTTTGAGTGTTGAGGACTGCTATTGTATTGATTTGTTTATGGGAGGTCATGGATTTACTTAGAGAATGATTGCGGAAAGCTGTAAGGGGCAGATTTATAAGCTATGGTGATGCACCATTAAATTAAAGTTTTGGTAAGCTCACTGCATGTTCCATGCGAAGGTCGTTTCGTGTAAAAAACTATAACAGACATAATTTTTGAAAGAAACAATCAATTAGAAAAATTATGGGCTGGATGCCCGACTACTGTTTAGATGAGTTGAAATATCCCGATTTAGTTGGTAAGATGCTAATACTAACCTTAATGATTGGTTGTTGTAGATAAAGACTACGACGTTAAAGGACAGGTTGACACTTCGTAAGCTCTACGAATTGGGAATTAAGGTATGTAAGGCTATTTGATTTCCTATTTCTTTGGCATGAATCCAACACTTGTATTACAAAGTAAGCGTTCTAAGTTTCCTTGGTAGTGATTGATCCATAGTTGCAGTTCCTACTCCCTAGAGCATCAAAGTGAGTACTATAATATGAGTTTATTACTAAATGTACGTGCTTACTCTGCAAAGTATTAGCATGTAGGGTTTAAACTTGTTTCATCGGCAAAGTACCCTTGGCATGTATTCCCTTTATACCAATCAAAATGATCGTACATTATACATGGTACATATGTTTATATGTTGGATATACGATCTGCCCATATTTTGCGAACTTGCTTCAATTGTCTATTCCATCATATATGCCATATTTTCACATGTTCATATGTTCTCTTTATTGGTTATTACTGCCATTGTGTTAGATTATAATGTTACCTCACAAGATCCCTACTTGCTCTATTGTACATTTTATATGTACTTACTTAGAATATGTATTCGTCCTTAAATTGAATCTGCCCCGTTCTCCCTTGGTTCCACGTTCATGTATACCTTGTATTTGATATTACTTAGTGAGTATTCGGCAATCATAAAGAGTTCAAATCTCTTGGCTGAATGTTAAATGTCTTCACTTGATATGTGCTTCAATTTGAGATGTCAAAATGCTTACTGAGTCATATAAGCTCCTAAGTATTACACTTTCATGTCACATTTTCTTCCCATGTCATTGTTATTATCGTAAGTCCATATTCATATGTATTCTACTACTGGTCCATAATTCCAAATCTCAACAATGATTATGACCACCAAAACAACAATCTCAAAAAAGTTATGATCATCGAAAGAACAATCTCAAAAGAGTTATGAACATCAAAACAACAATATCATAGATTAAAGAATCTAAGTGAAGCAATCTGTATAATTATGGGTGGCAGCCCAGGGGCAAATGCCTAGCATGGGTCGATCCCAATTGGTATAGAAGGGTGGCAGCTCAGCGGTGAAAACGTAGCATATGACTATTCCGATTGGTATGGAAGGGTGGCACCTCAAGGGCGAAAGCCTAGCATGGGCCGATCCCAATTTGTGGAATTATGAGGACATCATCCCAGGGGTTGAAATGCCTAGCATGGGTCATCCTCTTCTACCACTGATCAACTGTTCATTAGTATCATGTCTAATAAAAATTATAATGCAGAGAAAAGTAAAGAAAATAATGTAACATACACGATTCCACAAGTATAAGCAGATGTGGTCTCTAATCTTTATCTATTGGTATTTGGTTTCACTTGATCTCTCATTTTACATATGGTTGTATTATGCCTTACATATTCAGTACATTCTTTCATACTGACGTACCTTATTGGGAATGCTCCATTTCATGTTGCAAGTACATGTACTTAACTAGTAGATCTCCCCAATAGAAGCACATGATACTCAGCAGTTGTGTGTGAGCTCTAGGTTAATTTGGGGCTTTGCCGAGTCTTTACTATTCATATTTTCATAGTGGTACAGTCATGGATTCCAGTAGAGGCTTTGTAGACATTGTAAAGCTATCATTTGTATTCATAGTTTCACTTGTCACATGTATCGGTTCAGCTAGTCAACATGTATTGTATATGAAGCTTCTCATCAGTAAATTTATCTGCATAGTAATTTACTTTCTCATCATAGGTCAGTTGTAAAGCACGTGTTCATATGGTACTTGTCAACCTCACCTAGGATTGGGGTGTGACAAAAGTGGTAGCAGAGTGGTTCATCCTAGGGAGTCTACAAAACCGTGTCTAGTAGAGCCTTACTTATGAATGTGTTGCGCCCCACATTTATAATTAGGGGGCTTCTTCGACATTTATGAAATATTCCTTCCTTCATAATCCATATCGTGCGATAGAGCAAAGTTAAGAAGTAAATTTCCACTTGTACCTGATCATGCTATTCATATTATGCTTACGATGGTTAAGGTTAACGGTAACTAAAATTTCAACATGCAACCTATAGAAAAGGATATGTGGTTATCAAAATTTAAACTAGATCTACAGTCCCACTCCACGAGGTATGTAAAGACTTTTATGTTATTTGCATTTTAAGTTGCATTTGTACCATTTGTATCACGTTGGTTCAATTGAGAAAGATATAGCATGGTTATCCATATGCTTAAAAAATGATGAGTTACCTAGTTACATTTATGAGTTGTAGCATTTCCAAGCATATCTTCTTAAAAGGATGTAACCAACTCTTGAGTTCTATATTTCCTCCATATTTATAGGATCTATTCCTATAGAGGGCACTCGTTCTTAGTCTGTGCTATACGTAGAATTTTTGGCATTACACATGTATTCAAAATTGATGTTGTTGAACCAATTTCTCGTAGTTGGAAGAAGGCAGTGGCACAATTTGATAACTGAATGTATCAGTGCAATAGTGTTCCTAGAGATACCCCTAATTGGCTGACAAGGCTTAAATTCTCACCATATAGCATCCCGAATATGTTAATCGTTGGCTTTTTATATGGTATGTTCCAACCACCCCGAATAAGTACTAATAACATTTGTATTATTTTTATGGTTATAAAACTTAGGGATAAGTGTGCCAATTGCTGCTAATGATATATGTATGGTAGTTCCTATTATGATCTATGTATTGGCTATAGAGAATTAGTATGTGACAAAATGGTAAGGTTAACAAAAGGAAAATTGATTGGTTAGACCTAAGTTGTGATTAGTGGATTGTACATAGTGGGATTAGAGTACACGAACCTACTAGTTTTGATTAAAAGGTACTTGTTAGATAGGAAGCATGTGAAAATGAAGATTCAATGACACGGACTGAATATGTACGTAGAGCTTCTAATTAGAAAGAGATGGGACATGTCAAATTACCTAAACATAGGAGTAGGAGTGATATGAGGATGCTATAGAGGAGTGAGATAGGTAGTTATGAAATAGTGATTGCTAAGTGTATGAGGCAATAAAATGGTATCAACTCTTCAACCCTAACGAGTTTTAATGGCGCACCTGGGAACAACTTTGTGAACCTTTGTTAGACAGAGAAGTCAATTTAGTATTGATTCAAGTCTTGATAACAACAAAGAAAAAGAGGTGAATAGAAAGGTTATTTAGATAGAACATACATGGGCCTAGTTCATCCACATCATTAGAACAAAAGAGAATTAGAGAATTATACACATGTATAGACTTCCATCAAATTGAATGGAGCTACTACGGGGTTCATTTAATATATGCCTACAGTAATTCATCAGTCATAGTCCAGTTAAGGGAGAATAAAAATTAATCATATGTTAGTTGTTCTTATTTTCTATCTTGCATGGGAAAAGAGTTGGAGAACCCTCACTTGTTTTAAAAAAAGAGGAAATCTATTAGTATGGCCAGACCGATCTAGTTAAGCCCGAAACGGCTAACTCTAAGACGTTATGAATCATGATATAACTTTATAGGTACCTGACATTTACATGTTATTAGAGTTCATGTTTTATGGTGTGATCAAGCTTTACTATGAAGGCAAAGTTGACCTCGGCCTCCTACTCTAAAATATGAACTATTGAGGATTTTCTTTCTCTATCTTGACTGTAGTATTTATATTGACCTACATGGAAGCCAAGTCCCAATGGCAGAACACCTATAAGAATTCTTAGGAGATTTAAGAGAGTAGATGGGGAAATCAATTGTATGTTCTTTGAGGTGAGTAAGGAATATAAGCAGAACTATCCCACCCGTGACTTAACTCTTAAGACAATGTGTTTGTCCTTATTATGGTAGAGTGGTTCTATATGATATCTCCTAGTTTCCAAAGATGATTTGTTATATAATTATACATGCTGCATGTTTTATAACTTATCTATTTGTATGTCATTTACCCTTGGTGGATTACCTTCTCACAGGTTACCTAATATCACAGAATGTTTGCATGTAAGTGTTATCCGCTTTGGAGCACCCTTGTTTATTGCTATATGTTTTCGTAGGACCTTTTCCCTACATGTTATTTATTGCACTGGTTACTTTCCTCATGTCACTTGTCTATATTGTGTGGGTACTGCAGGGTAATTGATCATATGACTATTTCTATAAATTTACATGCCTCCTGGCCTACTTGCTTAAACATTACATGCCTTATAGATTTTCTAGCCATGTGCTCACTTGCTCATATTTCATAAGTGTACTTATTGACGTGTTAGTCCACCAATCCAGGTGATATAACGCACTTGCTCAATGTGATTTGTGTTCTGTGGTTCATTTTATTATATGTATAATTATCATATAGTCTACTTGCTTACGTATTATATATTTCATAGCTTTAGTACTCATGCATCATGTGCTCATCTAGTCCATTTCCTATATTCCTTATAGTTCATTCACTCACATGCTACCCTATGAACCATATGCGCGCGTACACCATATATTTCTATAGCTTAATGCACATATATATTATGCGCTCCCTTTAGTGCTAATCTGCCTATGTGTCATAACCCAATGTGACTTATTTATTTGTATACTATGCCCCTCTGTGTTTATTGACTTGAGTTTTGAACATTTTGGGAAAACATTTCCTTGTATCATTATGTAGGGAAGATTTTGACTGTAAAAGGTTGGGCATTAATGTAAATGTTATCACAATCATAGATAAATAACCTAGCATAATGCCTTATCCAAAGGTGTGGCATAAAATTTAGAGTTTATATTAACAACTATGCGTTCTTATAAGACTCACCTTTGATTAGCATCATAAGATAAAAGAGAAGGGAAAGTAGAACCCCGATACATTCGTCCTATGATTTTATGTGTCAGTTCCAAAAAAAAAAACTAGGAGATACTATAGTAATTCTTGATTGTTAAGGCCCGAAAGTTAGGAACAAAAGGTGTAATCTCCATTTAAGTTTTGTGGAAGGACTAGAATATAACATAAGATACTTGGGAATAGAAGATGGTAGAGATCCTAAATATCCCTCCTCATTCTAAACATCAAAATAAGGATCTGAGATCATGTGGTCCCCTTATATGATCATAAGTCCTACTAGCATTTGTTCATTTGATATATCATTTGCATGTCTTGTGTTTAGGAATATTAAATTCCTTATTAGTATGAGTTCTACTTGTGTATCCTCAGTGAATTACATGGTCAAGAAAGAGGTTTGTTATCATATTTTTATTTCATGAACCATATCTATTGAGGCGTCATGCGAGACTTTTCTATACATGTTTTAGGTTAGTCTATTTATTTTGGATAGTCCTATTTACAAAGGAAACTCGCGCAAATCTCCGAATGAAATTTCAAGGTTAACTAAACTATCAGCTTAACCTATCATTCGAGGATGAATGATCATAAGGAGGGGAAGATGTAACACCCCGTATTCTACATGTATTAGTTCTATTTATTTGATGCTTATAAATTGCCTAGTGCTATAGTTATGTACTCAGTTTCCTATGCGACTAGTGCCAATAGAATAGGTTTTAAGTGAACTGTCTGTGGATTTTGATGCGACCCGATTAAGTTGACGTCGATGGAAGTATTTAAACTTGAGATCATAAGGTGGTATTTGAGTCTAAAGTTTAAAGTAACATAGTGTATATAAGTTATAAGTTAAGTTAAAGGTATTACGCTCTAGAAATGGATTAAATATTGAGGTGCTTGCTTGACTTAACTAAGGTAGTAGGTGACAAGTAGGTGCATCACTTACTTTGACTTATTGACCAGCCAAATGACCAAGTAGGTGCATCACCTACTTTGACTTGTTGACCAGACCAGAGGACCAAGTAGGTACATCACCTACTAAGACTCTTTTGACCATGTTATTTGGCCAAGTACACTACACATACTTGCATTAATCTGACCCAAGTAGAATAGAAGAATAAGGGGAAAATGGACAGCCAAGGCCCAATCTTTCCAAGCCCACAATAAATAATTTGTATGGAAAAGTAGGTGCATCACCTACTTAAATGTATGGCCTAAATTAAAGACACATGTTGGCTGAAAATGAAGTAAAAGAACGGTGGCAAAAGAGAACCTATTAAGGCCAAACATCTCATACAAATATCTCATTTTCCTCTTATCCAAATTTTAAGCTCTCAAGTTCATATATTTCTCTCCCTCAAGATGAAACAGCCACCCAATATTCCCACTAGGGTGCTAACTATTTTTCATCTTGTTTCTTTCAAAGCAGCCCCAAGATCACCTTCTCTCCATTATTATTTCAAGTATATTGGACAGTTCTTCAAGGGGAGTGAAGTAGAGATAGCTCGCTATATCTGTTTGCAGCCAAGGTTCTGCCACTCTCTTCCAAAGATTAAGAGAAAGTTACAAAAACAGTAATTGAAGGAGAATAACAGATTTAGATAGCCAAGGTAAGGGCACTTCCACAACCTCTAATTATTAGTTTATTTGAGAATTCTAGACTTACTTATTTATTGCAACTCGTGGGATGGTGATTGAAAACCATAAATTCATGTCTTTTGATTATTTTTTAGTGTTGAGGACTACTATAATATTGATTTGTTTATGGGAGGTCATGGATGTACTTAGAGAATGATTGCGGAAAGCTGTAGGTGGCAGATTTATAAGCTCTGGTAATGCACCATTAAATTAAAGTTTTGGTAAGCTCACTACCCATTCCATAGGAAGGTTGCTTTGAGTAAATAACTATAACAGACATAATTTGTGAAAGAAAACAATCAATTAGAAAAATTATGGGTTGGATGCCCGGCTACTGTTTTTATGAGTTGAAATATCCCGAGTTGGTTGGTAAACTGCTAATATTAGCCTTAAAGATTAGTTGTTCTAGATGAAGACTATGACGTTAAAAGACCGGTTAGGACTTCGTAAGCTATACGAATTGGGAATTGAGGTATGTAAGGTTATTCGCTTTCCTATTTCTTTGGCATGGATCCAACACTTGTATTACAAAGTAAGCATTCTAAGTGCCCTTGGTAGTGATTGATCCGTAGTTGCAGTTCCTACTCCCTAGAGCATCAAAGTGAGTACTCTAATATGAGTTTATTATTAAATGTATGTGCTTACTCTCCCAAGTATTAGCATGTTGGGTTTAAACTTGTTTCATCGTCAAAGTACCTTTGGCATGTATTCCCTTTATACCAATCAAAATGATCCTAGATTACACATGGTGCATATGTTTATATGTTGGATATACGATCTGCCCATATCTTGCCAACTTGCTTCACATGTCTATTCCATCATATATGTTATCTTTCCATATGTTCATATGTTCCCTTTATTGGTTATTACTCCCATTGTGTTAGATTATAATGTAACATCACAAGATCCCTACTTGCTCTATTGTACATTTTCTATGTACTTACTTGGAATATGTATCGTCCTTAAGTTGAATTTGCCCACGTTCTCCCTTGGTTCCACGTTCATGTATACCTTGTATTTGATATTAGTTAATGAGTATTTGGTTATCAAATAGAGTTCAAATCTCTTGGCTGAATGTTTAATGACTTCACTTGATATGTTCTTCAATTTGAGATGTCAAAATGCTTACTGAGTCATATAAGCTCCTAAGTATTACACGTTCATGTCAGATTTGATTCTCATGTCATTGTTATTATCGTAAGTCCATAATCATATGTCTTCTACTACTGGTCCATATTTCCAAATCTCAACAATGGTTATGACCACCAAAACAACAATCTCAAAAGAGTTATGAACATTAAAATAGCAATCTCAAGATTAAAGAATCTAAGTGAAGCAATATGTATAATTATGGGTGGAAGCCCAGGGGAAGATGCCTAGCATGGGCCGATCCCAATTTGTATAGAAGAGTGGCAGCTCAGGGGCGAAAGCCTAGCATGGGTCATCCTTCTCTACCACTGATCAGCTGGTCATTTGTATCATATGTCTTATAAATATTATAATGCACAGAAAAGTAAAGAAAAGTATGTAACATACACGATTCCACAAGTATAAGCAGAGATGATCTCTAATCTTTATCAATTGGTATTTGGTTTCACTTGCGCTCTCATTTTACATATGGTTGTATTTTGCCTTACATATTCAGTACATTCTTTTGTACTGACGCCCCTTATTAGGAATGCTCCATTTCATGCTGCAGGTACATGTACACAACTAGTAGATCTCCCCAATAGAAGCACATGATACTCAGAGATTGTTGGTGAGCTCCAGGTTTATTAGGGGCTTTGCCGAGTCTTTACTATGAATATTTTCATGGTGGTACAGTCATGGATTCCAGTAGAGGCTTTGTAGACATTGTAAAGCTATCATCTGTATTCTAGTAGATGATCTAATTCAAGATGTATTAAATAATGATTCATAGCCCGACTTCCTTAAATACCTAGACTTCCACTGCACTATCAACAAAGGAGAAGCAAATCACCCCCGCCCTCAAGCATTAGTTCAAAAATCCAATCTTGCATGATGAACCAGAAATATCCCTTCCCTCTCTATCTAGTAAACACACAAATTGTAGGGGAAACTACCATTTACGCATATGCCCTTTGATCCCCACCATGACTTAGACATCCTGGTTGGTAATGAGTCTCCAAGGTTACTCCTTGATCTTCAATTGTACTCATGGATAATCAAGAAGTAAGTTATTTTGTGGTAACATATATGTACACACTATCATTATATGTAAGATAGATATACACACAACATACAATGTGTTGTTATCTAACCATCCATATATTATACTTGGTGGCCAATTTACATGGCAAATAGATATCCATATAGTATACTTGGTTCCCAAGTGTATACATTTATATATATATATATATATATATATATTCTTGTTACAAAGTAAGCAATAAGGCAAGAGTAAGTAAAAAGAAAAACATTCATTAATAGAGAAAAGCTACAACTATTACTTTGTGTCTCTCTCTTTCTCTTACTTTTCTTGTCATTTTATTATAATGCACATACTTTATTTTATAACACCTTATTACTATGAGTCTCTTCATCTACGAGCATCTCTGGTAGTGCATTAGCTCAAACATAAATAGTATAAAGTCTATTCTATTTTACTATACAAGTCTTCTTATACTTGATAGTCTAAATTTGATGTGTCCAATGTAATTATCGTTAATATAATATGAATTTTTGAGCTAATTATTGGAAGAATAATTAGTGCGTACTTGATTGATAAGCTTGTTGGAAAAACTTGAGCTCACTGATGATGTGGTCAAGAGAGTCTTGAGCTTTTGAAAGCTCTCCTCACATTTTTCCGTCAATTCAAATGATATCTACTTTTTGGTCAAATTCGTCAAGTGTGTGGCAATAGACTCAAAGTTTTTCACAAACCGATGATAGTAGCTAGCGAGCCCCACAAAACTCCTAACTTCAGTCACATAGTTTGGTCTAACCTAATTCTTAACCGCTTAAATCTTTTGGGGATCTACCATTACCCCTTCTTTTGAAACTACGTGCCCTAAAAAGGAAACCAAAGTTAACCATAATTCACACTTAGAAAAATTCGCATACAATTTTTGTTTCCCAAGAACACACACAACAATACAAAGATGGTCGGCATGCTCTTCCTTACTTTTTGAATAGACCAAAATGTCATCAATAAATACTATAATAAACGAATCAAGAAATGGTTTGAACACACCATTCATCAAACTCATAAAACTTGCAGGCGCATTAGTTAACCCTAACGACATAACTAGAAACTCGTAGTGCCCATAGCGGGTTCTAAACACCGTCTTGGGCACATCCTCAGGCCTAATCTTTAACACATGATAACCAGACCTTAGATCAATCTTAGAGAAAATGGATGCACCTTGCAATTAGTCAAAAATATCATCTATTCGAGGCAATGGGTACTTGTTTCGAATGGTGACTCTATTCAATTGCCGATAATCTATACACATCCTCATACTACCATCCAATTTCTTAACAAACAATACACGAGCACTAGGATGAATGAATCATTTATCAAGAAGTTCTTGGATTTGAGTCTTAAGCTCTCTTAATTCTGCTGGAGCCATGCGATGTGGAGGGATAGAAATGGGGCAGGTACCAGGTTCTAAATCAATGCAGAATTTTGTATCGCTATTCGGAGACATACTAGGAAAATCGGTAAGAAACAACTCTCTAAATTTTGACACCAAAAGAATAGACTCAATAGAGGGGGATTCAACCTCAACATCCCAAATATGAGCCAAATAAGCCAAACAACCCTACCCTACCAGTTTCCTAGCCCGAATGGAGGATATGATCTTAGCTTGCTTAGGCTTGTACACCCCTTCCCACTCTAACTTTTCCCTTCCCAGAATTTCTAGAGTCATAGACTTAGTATTACAATTAAGCACAACATAATAGGGGGACAACCAAGTCATTCCTAATATTATATCAAGGTCGGTCATATCCAAAATCACAAAATCAGCCCATGTTTGAAGACCCACAAACAAAATAGGACAAGCACGATAGACATGAGTGACTATGACAGACTCTCCAACTAGGATAGAAACATGTATGGGGGAATCAAATATATCACAAATCATAGCAAATTCTTAGGCAAATCGCATGGACACATAAGAATAAGTAGATTCCCGATCAAATAACACATTAGTTATCCGGTCACAGACAAGAATAGTACATGTGATCACTGCGTCAGACGCCTCTACCTTGGTTTTGCCCAGAAAGGCATAACATTGAGCCCTATCATCATGACGGGCGACTTTCCTGCTGGTTGCACAGTACCTTTGCCCACTTTACCATTTCCCGTACCTCCACGGCCTCACTAATTTCCTTCGCGCCCACTTTGTGGATGCCCTCAACCATTATTACCATTTCCCGCGGGTACCATTGCTCTAGTCTTCTACTGTGTGGAATCCATCATGCGCAGGTGGGGACAATCTCTCCTCATATGCCCAGGTTCTCCACTGTTATAGCAAGTACGATGAAAAGATGGCCTGCTGCCCGCCGAAGGTGCGGTTCCCTGGCTATTCTGAATCAAATTTTGTAGTGGAGTTCAGAAGTAATTACCTGTAGAAGCGGGAATAGCGGACTAAATTGGCCGGGCTGCAGGTGTCGGCCTCCCTGAACCTTTGGAGTATGAACCCTAAAAGTTGCCTGAATTCTTGGATTTCTTAGCTAATGTCTTAGCTTGGCCGTCTCCCCTCACCCCCTCCACTTTCTTCACAAAATCCGTTACATCATTAAAGCTTTTTCCTCTAGAGGTCATATGAACAAACAATACTTGCAATTCAGAATTTAGTCCCTTATCAAATAGGCTAATCCTCTCTACCTCAGTAGTCACCAATTGCGTAGCATATCTAGACAAAGCATGGAGCTTAGCCTCATAAACAACCACATTCATACAACCTTGTTCCGAAGCCACGAACTCATCCTTTTTATGATCTCTCAATGTTTGGGGCACATGCTTCTCCAAGAATAGAGCAGGAAACTGGGTCCAAGTAAGTGGGGGTAAAACTGAAGATCTGTATTCAACATAAATTCTACACCACTGCTTAGCCTCACCCTGAAGTTGAAAGGTCATGAACTCCACACCATGTTGATGGACAATTCCCAACTTATGAAGTCTCTCATAACAATCCAGAATGAACTCATATGCGTCCTCACTTTAAGAACCATGGAACACATGTGGCTTCAATTTCAAGAACTTAGTCAACATATCATGCTCATTACCAGTACTAACAGGACCCAACAAAGGACGGAAGAAAGCATCATTACCTATAGTTCCAGCTACCTTCGGGACAGTGATAAAAACAGGGGGACTGGCGGGAGATTGAGTTTCTTGAATAGAGGGAAGCACTCCAGGACCAACCAATCCTTTCAAGAACGACATAATTTGTTGAGCTAACACTGGTCTAAGGGAGGAATACATGTAGTATCATCCTGCACCTCTTCCTCTTCTCCAAAATTTTCTTCATTCTCAACCTCTACATTCTCCTCTACCTTTTCATGATGCGCATGAGGGGCCTTATTTCTAGGAGCATTCTCAACTGGTGCCCCATCCCTAGTAGGCACCACTCTTTCTCGGCCTCTACCTCTAGCTCTTCCTCTACCCCTTTCTCAACCACAACATTTTTCTATGGATTCCTTAGTTGGCACATTGACAGGAGCTACGAGCCTGACGACGTTGAACATAGTGTTAACCATCTGCGGACAGAAGAGTGAAGAAGATTAAATACCAATTCGAATCTCCAGATACCAATTGGAATCAAGTTATAGAACGAAAGTAGACAAGAGAAAACAAAGAGATTTCCTAAAGCCCTATTACCTCTCAAAGAAAAGTACATACATCTCCATACTGTTCCGTAAGACTCTGCTAGACTTGTTTTGGTACATTGAGATCAACGAACCTAGACTCTGATACCAACTTTGTCACGACCAAGACCATCGTGATTGGCACCCATATTAACCACTGGTGGGAGATTCATTAATACTAATTAGCTAACCAAGAACTACATATCTTAATAAAAAAACTACGCCATTTAAAGTTACAGAAGCTAAAGGAAAAATAGAGTTCCCATAAACTCCAAAGTCTAATTAAACAAATGTGGAAATAATGCCTAGAACCTGAAAGTCAATATACCAAAACTCTACCAAGGAGCATAAGTCTAAGGAAATGGGTACAACCCAATTAAACATAAGATAATCTAAAGGGCTAGTCTAAGTCCGAAGATGTGGACATAAACGAAAAGAAAACTCATGGCAGCCCGGATGAACTGGCTCACCTTTGAATTCTATTGATCACTTATCTTCTAAGCGATGTCGGTTAATAGCCACCTAAAGATGCCCTGTACTTAATAAAGAAAGAGCAAGTGCAGTATTAGTACACAACCACAGTGTACTGGTAGGATCACACAGCTATCCCAATAGGCGAAACATAAATAAGTCACTACAACAATAATAAACATGCATACACCGAACATATAAAATATCAATTATCACTTACCAACAACGTACAGTTTGACAATTCTCCAGATATACAGTTATGTCAAGTCAATGGTCCTCTCATGGAACCCATACCCAAACTATTAGTGTACCGATACGTGGTACTCGTTCCAAGTTAGTGTGTCGAATCGTGACACCCATTCCAATGTTTATGCCGGTACATGGCAATCGATCCCAGTAGGTGTGTCAGAACATAACACCCTATCAATTTACCAATCCACAATCACAATCACACTGTACATTCTCATAATCATACAATCAAGTCATGATTCATGGCATATAATTATTCATTCATCCTCATTTACAATTAGTGTGATCAATAATGCAACATTCGCATACATACATGCATCATGATGAAGTAATTACAAATACATATCACACCAAATGAAATCACAACCATCACCTACCTGGAACAAATCTTGAATCCCCTAAGAAACTTGATCCTTCCCGTTCCGGATTCTTTCCGCTTATTCTTGGTCTACAAATAATCAATATAACACAGGAATCAATATATGATGTCTAATTACCCGGATTAAAATAAAAACTAACAACCCTAGATCAAACCCATGATCCCAATTTCCAAATTAGGGCTTTTCCCACCATCAAAACAACTCCAAAACCCTTCCCCAAACGGATCGAAAAATTTGGGGAGTAAGAACCTTACCTTTAGCCTCAAGAATGGTGAAAAATGGTCAAGAAATCGTTTAAGGTCGTCTCCTAGCTCTCAAAAATGAAACGTCCAGAAGATAATGATTTTGAGGTTTATTTCTGACTTATTCGCGACTGGCCCTGCCACAACGGTCCTACTCCAGTTACAGCGTCCCCACCCTGGTGGGAAAATCCCATATTAGAGGTTTGCACGGAAACAATGATCAAATTTAAGAATTCCAAATCCATTTCACAACAAACCTTCATCCCATGACACTTAGAAACTACCCTCTCACGCTAAGATCAATTTCGGGAGTTCTACTTGCCCGAATTAAATTCTGTAAAGTCATATGGATTTCATAATGTATTAGTTATGTACTCATGTAATCTAATTCATAATTAGATCTCCCATTTGTTACCAGATTTACCTAGACCTCACTGACTCCGATTTCGTCAAAATCTGGACTAGGTTGGGAAATTTCAAGTTACTACCAAAAATTTTCTGACCTAAAATTTTCCCCGTTGACTTTTCTATAACGACAAAAGTTGGTCGTTACACTCTGTCCACTATCACCCAAATGGAGACATGTTGTCTGCGAGTACAAGGTAAGCCCGTCATGAAGTCCATGTTTATAACATCCCACTTCCATGTAGGAATGTTAATCTCTTGAATCATACCTCCAAGAGATCTCGAAACTACACTGAGCACCTTGAGTGCTACAAGAGCCATATGATATGACAGAATAAAAATAGATTGAGTAGCCGACTGAAGCTCAATAGGGAAGTCAATATCACACTCTAGGGGTATGCTATGTAGGTCAGTAGGAAATACATCAACAAAATCATGGGCAACTGGAAATGACTCAATTAGAGGGACCTCCCTACTCAGATCCCGCACATAGGACAATAGGAGAACCACCCGCTAGCCACTATTATTTAAGGCCAAATAAAAGAGATAACTCCAACCGGTGTGCTACTATTGGAGCCCTGACACACCACCGAGGGAATACATGGCATGGCTAAGGTAACAGTCTAAAAGATGTAATCTAAAACCACACGGTGGGGGAATAATTAGTCCATGCCCTGAATTACATCTAAATCAAGAATATCTAGCAATATAAGTTCAGTTCGGGTGTCACACACCTACATAGTAACACATAAAGATCAAAACACCTTATCCACAAGTAAATACTAACCCACAGGGGTCAACACATATAACAGAAATATCATAGGCTCAGAACTCATACCCATTATAAAAACATAATACACAGACACATAAGAATAGTTAGAGCCTGAATCAAATAAAGCTGAGGTGTGCATATGGCATCAAAGAATGGTACATATGATCATATCATCTCATGCCTCTATCTCCACCCTCGCTAGAGCTGCATAAAAATGGTCATGTCTGCCTCTACCTTGGCCATTAGTCCTACCACCTGACCTATCTCCTCAAGTGCCCTGTTGTGTACCCTGAGTACCCTATTGTCCACTTCGATGGTCGTGGCCCTGACCTAGACCCCTAGATGGAGTAGTACTTCTTGAGATACTAGAGCTGGTGTAAATTCCGTTGGAGATGGAGCAATCCGTCTATGTGAATGGCAATCTCTGTCAGTGTTCCAACTCACCACAGTCAAAATAACTCGGAGATGATCTGCTCTGAGAAGAATGACCACCATGACCTGAAGAACAAGATTGGACCTATGATTTTGACTTGAGCAAACCTCACTCCAGCTATAGTGATCACCCTTTAAAGACTGTAATGAGGCCTGAACATGCCGACTGGCAGACCACGCTGAAAGCGCTGTCGAGTCTAATCATAAGTATTCTTGGACCTGGACCGGGACCTGTTGTAGCTACACTCATATATAGATCTCTTATTGATGCCCCCTTAGGCCTTACGATAGAGCTGCTCAATAGTGCGGGCATGCTCCATAACATACAGAAAAAATGTCCCACGGATATCATATTCGGAGTCCTAATGCGCAGCTGAAGTATCAACCCACAAAAAAATACCAAACACTCTCATCTTCAGTGGGTAGAATCGTACTAGCTTTGTGGGAAAGCTCGTGAAACCTCACCTCCTACACAAACATGGTCATAAAACCCTTCTCCAACCCGGAGAACTTATCTGAGAGATAATCGCTGACGCTGTGAGGGACAAACCTTCCAAGAAGGCTTCAACAAAGTTGGTACAAGTGACCGAAGAGACCCAACGGGTCTGGTCTCAATGAAGGTATACAACAACTGGCTGGTTGGCTCATCAAACTAATACGCAATGAAGTCGGCTCCTCTCGACTCCACTAGACCAAAAGAATGAATCCGCTCCCGACAAGTATTTTGAAACTCATTAGCATCCTCACCCATATCCTCAGAAAACCTTAGAGGTGAAAGCCTCAAGAACACTCCGAACATGTTTTTCTCCTCTAGCAGCATAGCTCCAGCTGCAAACATGAGCTTGACACCCTCAGGTGGTACCTGGGCCCAAAGTGCCTCTGTTGCAGGCTAATCATGATGACCTAGTGCTAGTACTAAAGTTGTAGGTGGGTCATACTGCATGCCCCCTAGCACAGTTAGAAGTTGAGCATTGGCTTCCTGGAGATATGAAGCCATAGCTTGTTTGAGTGTTGGCTAAGCTGGTCTCGACCACACAGGCTTCTCTAGGACATGGGTTGTTGGAGGGTCCACTGTGGCCTGTGGACCCCACTCTCTATCAAGGGGTGGTGCTGCACCCTTTCAAGGCAAAGGAGGTCTACCCTTACCCCGAACCGCCGTGTAGAGCGTACGAGCTATCCAACAAAACGAATGAAACAAGTGCGATATAAAAAAACCAATAAAACACATGTTGCATGAAAATGATTCAAAAGAGAAAAATTCCTAAAGACACATTGTAGCCTCACAAAGATAGGAAATGAATGTCTCCATACTTATCCAGAAGACTCTAGTAGGTATTAGCTCTGTACAATTGAGATAGTGAACCTGGGACTTTGATACCAACTTGTCATGACATGAATTCCTAGGTCATGATAGAACCTGCTATAACCCACCAGTAGGTAAGCGAACACATACCAGAGTGAAAAGTAATTAGTACAACAGTAGAACTAAACAGAAATAACACCAACAATAAGAAAGATATAGAAGAAAAACAAACAAAAAACTATATACAATAGAAACCCTCTCAGAACGTTGAAGTCACGAGTATAGAGCTATCTAATATGAAAAAATATATGTCCCACAAGTGGACCATAACAAGCCTTCTCAAAGAAGAATGAATAGGTATCATATGAACTAAAGGAAATAGACAGTTCTAGGACACCAAGTGCTCACCCTCATTTATGATATGTGATGCTTCAAAAGATGGCACGAATGATCACCATTGGTAGTTGGTACTAGAACTTGCATCACGAAAAATATATGTTGATCGCTCTTAACTGAATCTTGAACAAATATATGTTGATAACTGAATGGAGGGTATATATCAATAAACGACAACGTATATGTTGATCGCTCTTAACTGAATCTTTAATAAATGTGAAGAAGAATAAGGACGACGAAAACAACCTAGAACTTGTGTTTAGGATTTTGTCTTTAAGTCTGTAATAGAATTATTATAGAGTAATAATATTTTTTAGGGATGGTTAAGATGTGCACAAGAGGCTTCTAACAACAATATAGTGTATCTTCTTGAAAAATGATAAGTAAATATTTAGAGTCAGTGGTTGAATTGACGTACTAGAGTTCATAGGTTTTAGGATTGGTTTTTTAAAGTGGCTTATAAGGAAAAAACTAAAAGTTATAAGTTGGGAACCACCAACTTTTTGGTTTTTTTTATTTTGTTGTGTACTTTTTAAACCTAAATTAGAATTTTCTTTCTGTTGATCAGGGGTCAAATAGACACAAGGTGGACTTCCTTCAATTCATCCATAAATTATGATTGTTTTTTTATTGGTTGTGGGCCAAATAGAGACAAAGTGAGCTTCTAATGGGCCAAATATGTCTTGGGTATTGGGTAATAATCTTAAGTTAATGCTCTTAAAGAGAGATTTGGTTTTAGCTCTACCTTAAGTATCTCAGAGTGGCTTTTGAAAGATTGGAGCCCAAGCGGACATTTTGGGTTCAAACTATGATAAATAGTTAACGCGTAATGAAACAATAAACTATCACATATTCCAAAAAAATGGTTGTATATAAAAATGACTGAAAAATTGCTAAACCGTCATTTAAGATAAATAAAATTGATTACATTTAGCTGAAATATGCTATGAATGCAATGAAGGCTATATAATAAATGAAAATTTAAGCAAATAACTATAGATACAAACAAATAAGAGTTAGCCACAAAAGTTAGAAAAAATCCTTTTAGTTAGAACCTAAATTAATCTCCATCAGAGTTGTCATTTTGTTATGATGAAATTTGAACTTAATCAAAACTTCATAACTTGGCAAATATGTATAAAAAATAAAATAAAAGAATCACCACTTAATTTTAGAGAAATTTAAAAATCATATTTCAAAAAGGTGTTTAAGAAACCTTTTGTTTTAAAATCAGAAAAAAGGTAAGAGTTCTAGTGAATTTTTAAAAGGTTTTAAACACGTTATAAATTCCGTAAATTGGGTTACCAACGGATTTCATACCAAATTTATGGATAACATAGTTTAAGGGTTAATTTTTAGAAATATTTATATATTACTAATGTTAAAATGGAAAAGTGTCAAATATAGCCATGTACTATTAGAAATAGTTTAAATATATCCGTAGTTATACTTTTGGTCTAAATATATCTCTTATGTTATACTTTGGGTTCAAATATACCTTTCTCATTATACATTAACTCAAATTTACTCTTAATTTTAATGGACGAACAATTTTAAGCTCAAAATAAAATGATTCATCTTCAATTCTAAATGCAGATTTAACCCAACAAGTTTAACACGACATGATTGTTTTTCTATTCTTTTCATGTTTTTCTTACAAGATCCAAATCTGATTTTTGATGATTTCATCGGAAATATGGAGTTCATTGAAATTATTGCTCCATTTCAAAATCAAGTAACTACAAATCAATTTTTTTATCAAATTTATGAATTTGTGATTGATCTTTTCAGAAAAGGATCTAAATGGTCTTTTATGTTTGAGTTAAGAGTCGGAGTAATTCTTGTCTTTTAATATGGACCACTTATAGTCATTATTAATGTTTTAACAATTGGTGCACTTTTGGCATTCTCTCAAACATCCGTCTAATTTTTAACGGTGTTTTTTGTGAAAAAAAATAACATGGGAATTTCACAAAACAGTTGCACACTAGATTCACACTAAAACGATAGTAGAATTGCACCAATACAATAGTAGAGAAGTACAAAAAATCCATGAAGAAGCACTAAAATTGCACTAGAAAAGCCGCAAAGTAGTATAAGAATTATGCCAAAACAGCAGCACAACCAGATTCGCTGCACTGAAACTACACCAAAAGAGCAGTAGAAAAGCACCGAATCAAGACCTAAATTGTACCAGAAGATACCAAAACAATCTCCGGAGTTTCACCAAAATAACACTAAAACAACACTAGAATTGAACAAAAAAACAGTAAAAGATTTCCACAAAAACTACACCAAAAACATAATGAAAAATAATAGCAAAATATAGTTTAAACTTGAAGTCTTGATGACGATGAAAATTGGTTTGCATTCAAAGAAACAAATAATCTTACTTTTGCCGAAGACTTTCATTGAAGGGAGATGAACAAAAAACAAAGAGGAAAGGAAACGATTCTTTAAAAGCAACAAGATGCAACTGAATGAGTCTTACTTATCCAATTACGATCTTTTTATTTTTATTATGTTTGTCTAATATGAGAATCAAAGTTATGAAATTAGAGTTGGAGAAGATTTGGTTAGCAATGGTGAAATCAGTGATACGGTATATAAGATATTAGGCTTTCTCACATGGGCACAAATGTCATCGTTAATAATTAGACGGACGATTGAGAGAATACCAAAAGTCCACAATTTTTGAAACATGAAGAAATATTAGCGCTCCATGTAAAAAGATAAGGATTACTTTGACTCTTAACTCAAAGATAAAGGACAATTTTGATCATTTTCTCTTGATCCTTTTTTCATATTCTTATTCGATACTAGTAGTATATAATTTTGGATTCATTCCCCCCCCCCCTTCAATTCACTTTAAATTTTCAGGAAACCCTTTTTTATTTAAATCAATCGATTGTGTTCCTAAGATAGGTAGCTTGTTTGAGAAAAGGGAAAATGGTGCGAGGATTCTGGCGAATTTTATTTTTTTGGTGATATTATCAAAATTTAAATTTGGGCCAGGAGAGATGAAGAACGTGAAAAAAGAGAGTCAGGTCAAATGGATAGATTTGTAAAAGAATTTAGTATTAAAAATTGGGAATAAATTATTTGGTGTTTATACACATCCTTGTTAAAATTATGGATAAATTTGTGTCAAATTATAATGAGAGAGGTTTATTTGAACACAATGTATAGTAGAAAGGATATATTTGAACTCAAAGTACAACGAAGGATATATTTAAACTAATTTTAATAGTACAGAGGTATATTTGACCTTTTTCGATCCTTAAAAAATTGTTTTGAAAGGATTTGAATCTAAGACAGTTTTAATTTAAACAGGTACTTACACTTAAACACTTTATATGATCTTTGACCTTGGGCGTATTTATATGCCCATTTACTACGATTTACTCGCACGTGCCTTATTTTTGGATACATTTTTTATGATAATTATTGTGATTTGATTGAGTATTGTAGTGAATGTGCACTAACCTACATGTTCAGTATATGCAGGGGCTCCTAAAGGAATATGAGCTAAATAGGAGGCGAAAGGAGCAAAGGAAAATGAGCGCGAAGAAATAACACACCTGGAGAAGCCTTCGCGCGCCGCACCAGTGTCTAAACTACTGCAGCCAAGTTTAGGCGCACTGATGGTGCGCTTCCCCAAAAGTCCTGACACAATAGTGGCACACTGCCCCAGGCCAATCCCGAATTCTCCGACGAATTTTAGTTGATTTAGTATTCCTAATTGGATTAGAAGTAGAATTATTTTCTCTAAACTCTATAAATAGGACCCTATGGATATTTAGTGGGAGAAAACGTCTTTTTCAAGGGCAAGAAAATCATAGACAATGTTATCAATACTTTCTAGGGTTCTTTTCTTTTTCTACTTTTCTTAGACATTGGTAGTTAAGGAGCCTTGTTCTGAGGTTGTAGCAACAGGTAATTGTTGAACGTCAATTATTTTGAATTAATGTTGGTTATCGCTTAAATTATTTTTGTCTTCTTGTTTTAGTATTTCATGCTTGATCACCATAGAGACAAATATATTGTCTATTCTTGAACTTGAGAGACCGAGAGGTAGATAGACCAAAGAATACAAAAAGCTTGATCTGTCTTGCATATCAGTTATTCAGGTCTATGTTCAAGATTGATACCCGAACGAATACTGAGCTTTGTTATAAAACTAGATGAAATATAAATACTGACCAATTGGGTTATATATATCCCCGCTCAATGATGTAGTTAGACAGTCAATTAGAGTAGGCGATTGGAGGCCGACAGATCATGATAATAAAATCAACCATGCAAATCAGTAATTGATAACAGTAGTTAATTCATGCATGAGAAGTTATACATGATACCTTAAGCATGATGCAGCCCTGGAATTGCCTCAATCATTGTAAGTAACTTTATTATTTTATTTTTGCATTCTTAATATTCAAATATAAATTAAACTCTTTTTTCTCGCTTGAATAATTAATTAAACTAGTATACTTTACTAAAATAGTTAATCGACAAGTGATTTGGTTCGATAATCCTGCTCTTTTAGAGCCACTATATTACTTGCGTGTCCGATTCGGAAGCAACATTGTATATGATATTTTAGAAATAAAATTGTTTGAATATTTCTAATGAAACGTCGAAGAAATGAGAAAAACATCTTTTGAGAATTTTCACAAGTTAGCCACCACTTTCTTTTTACTAATGAAACCATTTTTATTTTTATTTATTAATTTTTTAAAAAAAATTAAATAGAATGTCTAAAACTATTTTTACGTGATCTTGATATAAAAACAAGAAAAAAAAAATGAAAAAAATGAACTAATTAAGAACTTCATAAAATAAGATAACCTTGTTTGAATTTTTTTTGAAAATTAAAGACCCATTGGGTAAAATATTATTATAATAAAACAAGTACTATATATTATAAGTTGGTCCATTGAGCCCAATTTAGAGAAAAAATAAGAAAGTGAAAACCCTAAAAGGAATAAAACAAAAGATCTAAAGGAAACGGCAAAGACACAAATGAAAAGAGGAAAGTGGAAATTGGGAAAAAAAAGAAACTGGAAATGTCTTCTTCTCTTTGAGACTGTATCGAGTATCAACAAAGATGTCGAGGTCTTGGATTTGGAAACTCCTACACCTTCAGTAGCTCAACATCGTGAAACTGTGAATTGTCATTTTGATTTATCATCAATGAATTTTTAACCCAATTTGATCTATTATTGCTGAATTCGGGAGTTGATGAAGATTTTTGAGTTGTAGATCTATTGAAATGAGTTGTTAATTTGAATCGACATGCATCTTTTCAACCTTAGGTAAGATCAGTTATCACTTACCCAAATTTAATTTCAGGTGGGTTGAATCCCATCAAGGGATTAATTACACCACTCTCCATTAAATCTAATCAATGTTTACTGACTTATTTATTTTTATGAGGCCTATTGTGGAGTTTGTGAGAGATACTGTTGAATCATCCTTTAGCTCTGTCATTTATCTCCAGAAATAGGTATGTCGAAACAATAACGCTTTTATTGTTTTATTCATTATTGGAATGAACTTGTACCGTTAACCCCATTAACGAAAGATAATCTTGAAATCAATGTCGATACCTTACAAAGAGTTGGTGAAAATAATATTTTTAGAGAAAAACATGAATCTACTTATAGATTCTTAGTCCTGGTTTTATACCATATGATACACGTCAAAGATCTCACTGTATCACGACTTAGGGGTACCCCCTAGATGTAACATGGCGTATAGAACCCCGAAGGACTCCATACAAGCCATTTATTTATCATAACATAAGCAATAGAACAATAAGAGTAAAACACAATACAAGTCTAAAATTTTCATAAAGGAAAGCAGAAGTCTAGACACTTGATCTCAACATAGCCATTTATTACAATCTTTGAATGAAATAGGGCCTAACCCATACAACATATCTGAAAAGGGAAAGTACATGAAGGGAACTACAGCATAGGAAAAAGCCATCCTCGAACCATGAGGACTCACTAAGCTCAGAAGATACTCAAGTCCAAGCTCTAGCCACAAGATTGATCACCTCGAGAACCAGACCCTATACATAGGGAAAATGTAGGCAATGTAGGCGTTAGTACAAAAATTCACTAAGAATGATAGCCATGCACAAAAACATTTAAAACATAAAAAAGGGACATTTCATTTGAAAGCGTGCAATTTACCAAGTTAAACATGCATAAGAGGTTAGAAACCCATAAGTCATAAAAAATAAGCAATTTAAGTCATCATCATCATTTAAGCCTCTGAACTGATAAACAAAGCTTCTTGAAGTAACCATAGTTCATTATTCATGTTCTTGTTGTTTTTGCGGGAATAGGCCTTAACCTATATGATACCATGTTAGCTAATACATGATCACCCGGTGTTACCCACATCGAAAAGGGTTTTCCTTCTTGCCTATGGTAGAACTATTGTTTGTAGCATAGGTGGATCCACTAGCTAAATATCCTATGGGGTCACATAGTTTATGGGATAAGGAGATTGCTAATAGAAATCCTACCTTTCTATGGAGGAGCTTCCGTCTCAAGAGATTGCTTCTAGAAACCGACCTTACTACGGGAGAGCTTCCATCTCATTCAATATCCACTCGGTGCTAAGCATTAAATTCCCACGGAGTAGTTAATTCTTTATTAACATTATTACTCATGAAAGGGTTGCCCTTGGCGTACCGATTCAAGTTAGATCATTAGGATAGCTCTTCTTAGATACTCATGAAAGGGTGCCGTTTGCCTACCTATTCAAGGTAGATCATTACTTTAACTCTTTAGACCATGCGTTAGCAACTATCACCATCCATGATCTATTTACAATGGCCCTTGAAATTTTAATTGAATTAGGTGAGAAAATCCTTTCAACCTTAGAATCTTCATTATGTGAGGAAACCTTTAACATCATGTTCATAATGTGTTCATGAGAATAGTCTTTCAATCAACACAACAACATTATCATAATCATTGACACTTCACTCTCAAAGTGTTCTTAAAGTATTTACATAGATTTCATAGAAACATGTATAATCTCATACTTTGCCTTTTCAAGGTTCAAAGTTCACTTTCAATCAACAAATCTATAATTCCAGCATTAGATATGGATTTCACTATAATTCATGTGATTCAATCACTGTAAGCATAATTTCATAACATTCCTCTTTCACCAACAAAGACCCACATCATAAGATCCAAATTGAGAAACACTGGAATTTCATGGGTTTTTGGGGATACATCATAAAACCATAGGAAATCATCAATTAATTCTTCATATAACACCATTAGAATCATATTTGAAAGAAATCTTGACTTTTGAATCAAACCCTAACAATTGAGGATTTCTATATTTCGAAATTGGATTTTGAGAGGACTCCATGGATGAAAGCTATCCATGGATAAAAACTACCATACCTTAACAACAAAGCCCAATGCTAAGCTTCAATGAAAGAATTGAGCATTGACCTTGATTCTAGCTTGACCTTCCTTCTTCTTCTTTTAGTTTCTAGAAAGAGAAATATTTGAGAGGAGAGATTTTGGATATTTAATTTGAGTCTTGGGAAATAATGACTTGAATGGAAAGGGTTAAAATATCTTATATAGATGTACTAGGCAAAACGACCTCACTTTAATCTAACTTGAATTTGAATTTCCCAAAAAGCCCCCACTTGGGCAGCCTAGTGCCAGGCTCCACGAGTGCCAGGCTCCACGAGCCGTTGTCCTTACCACTGGCCGTGGTCCTTGGTCCAGTGGCTAGTCCACCTTGGCTTGGCCTCCATGAGTTGAAGGCATCACCACGAGCCTTCCCACGAGCCGTGGTCTTCACCACTGGTCGTGAAGTGGCTCGTGAAGGTGAGCCCAACTTGAGGCAGCCTTGGTGAACTACTGCCTCACAACCACGGGTGGCACCACAGGGCGTAATGGCCACCACGAGCCTTGAAGGTTGTCGTGGTGATGGACAGTGCCTTGGGCAGCCTTGGCCCTTGCCCTTTTCCCTTGGCTCTTTCCCCTTGTCTTGGCTTGTCATCCTCATGCTTAGCCCTAGTTGGCTACAAAACTACGGGATGTTACACACCGGGTGCATGATTTATTAACCAATAAAAATTACTTCAGACTATAGAAAGTATTGTAGTAGACAATTTTAATCTATGTTTTTGTGACATTCACCATGAACATTGTAAAATTGTGCCTGAAACTTTTAGTAACTTGTAACATTGGTCTATCTAACTCTCATACTTGGAGTGTTTTTCTTATCCAAATTGATTATTCTCTTGCCTGTGCTTGGAACCTCTAGGAAATTACTTGGAACCTCATGTGCCTGTGTTGGAATACTTAGATCATTGGACAAATTCTCAAACAACAACTTTAATAGATAAAACTAAATCAATATGTTATGGAACTAAGTTTAAAAGAAGAGGTAGTTAGGATGTGGTCTCTATGTTTTTCAGTATCTAGGTGGCTCTTGTGCTACCCACTGAGCATGATGGAGTTATAGGTGGGAAGAAAGGAGATCCTTAAGCTAGACCCTACATCATCTAGTGATTAAAAAGTGGGTCCATGTTCTATAGGTTTTAAAAACAAGATGAAAGGGTTGGGTCTCCATTTGAAAGAGGATCTGTTGAACTACAATTATTACTTCTTGATTCTGGAGGAGTACATTAAAGATCGAGGAGTAACCTTGTAGACTCATTTCCAACCAGGATGTTAGAGCAGTAGAGGGGATTAGAGGGGTAAATGTGTAAATGGTAGTTGCCCGTACTGTTAGGGTGTTTACAAAGTAGAGAGGGAAGTTAGAGTTTTGGTTCATCTTGCGAGAACGAATTTATGAACTAGTGCTTAGGGGTAGTTATTTGCTTCTCCTTTGTTGAGAGTGCAGTGGAAGTGTGTGTTTTATAGGAAGTTGGACTATGACTCATTATTTAGCCCATCTTGAATCAATTCATCATTTCCCCAAGTAACATCTGAGTGAGTAAATGAATAGTTCATTTATTAACTTAATCCATTTTGATTCTCCTATTTAATACCCCATATAACAACTACTAAAATCTCAACAAATTCTATTTGAACTCATAGCTTTAATAATACTTAAATTTAATGCTAATAATAAATATATAAACACATTAAATTTTGAAACGACTTCTACTTTCGGACAAATTTGTACATCTCATTAATATAACTTTGGAGTACTTGTCCTAATAGTTTATGTGTGTAATACCTATTTACAAATAAAAAGGTATAGATCCATAGGACATACACCCTAGAATTTGGAATGTCACCCCAGGTATAAATACATAAGTCTCCGACAAAAAAGTGTACACCCGTGATTAAATTAGTTTTTTATTACTTAAACAATATTTCTGTTGTAAAACATTTTTTTATTATTGTTGTAATGATAATTGTACTTTACACTATCATATTTTCATTTTGTTATGACTTCTTCTGAAACTAGTTCTGGGAATGTGCGTTGCACGTTTCTTTCAAACTACTCATATATATATATAGAAGTTGTTTCAAAATTTTACCGAAAGTAGAAGTTGTTTCAAAATTTAATGAGTTTATATTTTTATTATTAACATTATATTTAAGTATTATTAAATTTATGGGTTCAAATTTTGTTGATATTTTAATAGTTGTTGTATGGGGTATTAAATGAGTGAATCAAAACGGGTCAAGTTATTAAATGAATTAGTCATTAAATGATTTTGAAGTTACTTGGGATACGATGATATAATTCAAGATGTATTAAATAATGAGACATTGCCTGACTTTCATAAATACCCAGACTTTCAGTGCAATATCAACAAATGAGAAGCAAATCACTCCCCCTAAGAACTAGTTCACAAATCAAATTTTGCATGATGAACCGGAAATATCCCTTCCTTTTCTCTCTAGTAAACGGCCAAATTGTAGGGGCAACTACCATTTACACATCTGCCCTTTGATCCCCACCACAACATTGACATCTTGGTTGGTAATGAGTCTGCAAGGTTACTCCTTGATATTCAATGTACTCATGGAGAATCAAGAAGTAATGATTGTAGTTAAAAACTCAACATTCATGGCCCATGTGGTTTCAAAGGGTATGAGAATGGCAATGAAGACTTACAACAGTCACTTATGGATGTCTTGCATGCTCTACCTACCACTGAACTACCTGTTTCCTATCACGTCAAGCTTCCATATCCCAATATGAATAAAAACAAGTCCTTTTCAATACAAAATCTATACAAGTATTTCGGGATAAACGTGCAATACACGTTCCCATAACTAGTTTTAGGAAAAGTCATTAAAAATATAAATATGGTAGTATAAAGTATAAATTGTTGTAAAATGGATGTCCACATACATATATTTTGTGGTAACATATATGTACACACTATCATTATTTGTAAGATAGATATAAAGACAACATAAAATGTATTGTAATCTAACCATCCATTTATTATACTTGGTGGCCAATTATTTACATGACAAATAGATATCCATGTATTATAGTTCGTTCTAAAGTGTATACATACATATAAATATATCTATACATATATATCTTCTTGTTACAGAGTAAGAAATAAGGCAAGAGTAAGTGAATAGAAAAACATTAATTAATAGAGAAAATCTACTACTATTACTTTGTGTCTCTCTCTTTCTCTTTTTGTTCTTGTGATTTTATTATAATACACATGCTTTATTTCGTAACACCTTATCAGTACGAGTCTCTTCATCTACGAACATCTCCGGTAGTGCAATAGCTCAAACATAAATAGTATAGAGCATATTCTATTTTTTCTATATAAGTCTACTTATACTATAGTTTAAATTTGATGTGTCCAATGTAATTATCGTTAATATAATAATGTATTTTTGAGCTAACTATAGGCATGATAATTAGTGGATACTTGATTGATAACCTTGTTGGAAAAAATTGAGCTCACTAAAATCGTTATAAGACTAATAGTGCATAACATAAATTTTTAATTTGGTTGATACTTTGTTGTGGTTATTACCTAGTTATACATAAATTATTTTAAATGAGATATAGTTAATTTAAGGAATGCATATCAAAATAAAAAAAGAAAAGGTATTAAAATTTCTTATGTTGACCTACATTAACTTTGATCAACATCATTGATTTTTTTACACTTGTTTATCTTTCACTAGCTAATCATTTACTTCTTGAATTATTATAGTATGTTATATGTACTAACATAACTTATCTTATAGGTAATTTAAAAAGGAAAGCAAACTAATATTTGAGAAGTATTTTATTTTCTTTTGAAATCATCAAAAACATTTTTCTGTCATGAAGGATTCTTGAAGAGACAATGATATGTCCTTTAGGTTGGCAATTAAAAAAATTGTCAATAGTAAGCTAATGATATATTTTTTTATGGCAAGCTTCCTTCATAATAATAATTACATTAATTCTGATTTGTATGTATCTACAAAAAGATTACAATAATTTTAGAAATCCATAAAATATATGCTAACATATAACCTACATGCCATTGAAATAATTAAACATGAAGACTTTATCTATTTATCAAGTGTTTATTGAATTTTTAGATTTTGAGGTATCATTTTATTTATTTTGATGATTAGTGTTTACCTCTAGCTACTGTATCTTCGAATTACAATTGAAGAGAGAAATTTTCTTAGCTAGCAAAAAATGAAGTTAATAGTGAGAATTAATTTGTTGGTCTTTCAATAAGTGAATCAGTTGAAAAATGGTATTCAGAGCCACCTGTGAAAGACTAAGTTTACTTTGTTTTGCAAAAGAAATAAATTATATATGATCTATTGATGTGTTATTATGAATAAACTAATTTTTCTATTAATAACAAGTGATGATATTTTAAAGGATCAAGGGTAAGTTTTATTTTATTTTGGACTATATTTTATGTCATTGATTGAGAGGAAGACGATGAATTCAAGTTTGATCGCACCAAAAGGATAAGACATCGTGTAACACCTCAGACTACCATCAAGTTTTAGTTTTGGGTCAACTTCAAACAATTATATATTTTAGCACATAAGGAGTTAGGTGGCCCATGAGGTATCAAATCGAAGGTTTTTGTGTCCTTTTTCCAACGCCGTCAAGTTTTCTAAATTCCGAGCTCCGAAAAAAGTTATGGTTGTTTGAGTGAATTCTCTCTGGTTAAGGCTTTTCATCTTTTTAAGGAAAGGGTATTTTGATCTTTTCCTTACCCCAAACACTTAGAATTCTAGGGCGAAGTTTCAAGAAGAATAAAAGATGGTTTTCAAGCATTCATTCAAAGGTTGAAGATTTCACCCGTTCTTTCAAATTATGTGAGGTTTTTCATAGTATTTGATTTGTTTCTCCGCATGCCAATCATGTACTTATTTCATTATTTGTCCATGAAATCATTTATGTAAAGATTCTTGAAGAGTTCTTGAGTTTTAGCCCATTCTTTAACAATAGAGGTTTTGAGTTCTTGACGTGAGGATCTTGTGAATGAGTGGTATTTCTTGATAGAATTTAACCAAGGTTTCATTGAATTTGTGTTGGGTTTATGAATCAAAGAGTGTTCGGAAGAAACCAATAAATTCTAGATGATTTAGGACCCGAAATTGAACAAGAAAATTCGCTGGATTTCTGAG
This sequence comes from Solanum piurae, assembly GCA_029582685.1. NCBI lineage: Eukaryota > Viridiplantae > Streptophyta > Magnoliopsida > Solanales > Solanaceae > Solanum > Solanum piurae. The sequence goes on along the minus strand of JAJOOO010007310.1, from coordinate 11,929 downwards.
TTCGGGTGGGGAAATGCGCCACTAACGCGCCAAGAGGGCTGGTGCCCTTCACCTATAGTGCGCCTCAAAGTACTCTCAGTAATCTTGGGGATGGCACGACGCGCCAATGATGCGTCAGGGTCACCTATCATTTTTTTTCTATGTTCTTTGTCTCATATGTGTTCCTTTGAATTGTTTCTTCGCTCTCTTATTGATATTAAATCTTAAAATCTTCATTAATCCTTGAGAGATCCTACATATTCTACTCAAATGTCTTCATTTACATTCTAAATTAACGTAATATAAGAGGAAGTTCAAAGGCTCTATTTTCATAAAAACATAAGATCTTCAAATGTTATTATATATATATATATATATACATGTATGCATGTACCTATGTTGATTAATCGTCTTGAAAGATAAGTTCATGAGTGCTTGTTTTAAGAATGCAAATATGTCTAATGTTTTGAAAAGTACTTCAGTAAAATAAAAAGTATGTCTAATATTTTGAAAAGTGGGATAGGACAACATTTATTCTTCATACGACTCCTATATGCCTCTGAGAAGGCCTATTAGACGGATCCATAGTCACAATATCATCTCATACCCTAGTAAGGTATAATATGGACCTTGCAATGTGGGCGAAACATTGTATCATTTCTAGGCTCATAGTTGTCACGACCCGAGCTACACCCTAGACGTGTCCAACACTTGAGAACTATTGTTTTTCTCCAAGAGAACCCTTATCTTGGATGGCTACAAGAGGAATACTAACTCAAGCATACAAAAGCTTAAAACTGAATTAATTTCAATAAACTCAAATACTCTACCTTTTTAAAAGTCTGTAGAATACTCAAATTAAAAGTAAATACAGAAAATCCTCAACTCTATCTATCTATGAAGCCTCTACTAATACAGAAGGATATCGGGACAATACCCACGATATCTCAAAACTACTAACTGTAATATAAAGGTTAAGTCCTCCGGAATATAAGAAGGCTTACCATAGCTGACTGGAATATCACATGACTTCAACGAACCGTCTGTTGATGATTGTGAATACCTGTATCTGGATCATGAAATGATGCAGGACAAATGGCTCAGTACATGGAATATAAGAGCATATAAGTGGAAATCTAAAGCAATAACATAATCTTGAACTTATGGAAAAGAAACATACTTACCTCTTCTCAACTCATTCAACTCAACTCAACTTAACTGAAGAAACATAGTTCAACTTAGTAATAAGAGACTCAACTCTGTGAAACATAGTTCAACTGGACTTGGAGAAAATAGGGCTCAACTCAATTTATACAGACTGAAATCTGGATACTCAACTCTGGATAAAGCAACAATAAAAGATAAAATATATGGAAAGCTTTTAAAATAGTAGCTAACAACTCAATGTATTAAAGAATACAATAATAACTCATTTTGTATATAAAAATACAATATAATTCTGTGGGAGATTCTCTAATCGACAACCATCACTATAAGCTATGTGATGATACATCGTCTAGCCCACGCTGCCAGAACTGTCCTATACTTTGCCAAGGTATAGAACCTACTACTAAGTGGATCCACTAGTCTATGCTAAAACGCATTAAGGAATCATCTAAAAAGTATGACCATTTCTACCCACTTTGGCTACATGGTTTATGGGGGGTGACTTGTCTGAATTCTCCCCCATATATGTGCTCAATATTAATCCCAAAATATAACTAGCTCATATGGTTCAAAACATAACTCTTTCTGTGTTTTGAGATTATTACTCAAAAATCTTTCTCTTATAAAGATGAAACTCAAACTGCTCAAAACACTTTTGGAAATCTTAGTTTCCTCCACTTTTAAATGTGAAAACATTTACTCTTGGGAATACTTAGTTCCCATATACTCATTTTGGAAAAAATTAACTCATCTCTACTCTTTGTCAACTCAAGTGCTCAAGTCTTAAAAAAAGTTTAAATAATTGTACAAGACCTTAAAAAATAAGGTTCATGCCGAATTATGGGCGTGCATGACTCAATTCAAGGTTTTCAATAACCATACATAGAACTCAATACTCGAAACTCAACAATTCCAAAACTTAAGAACTCAATGATACTACTCATCTGCAGAATGCTCGACTCATAGGATTCATGCAGAATTATGGGCATGAACAACTTAACTCAAGAACCTTCATGGGTAACAGAGTCTCATGACTAGGAATATAACCTCAAATGGGTTAGGAACTCAATACTCAAGACTTAGAACTTGAAGATACTACTATTCTCAAAGATACTCAACTTTTGGAGTTCATGCGGAATTTATAGGTATGAAGGACTCGACTCAAGGGTCTACATAACAATATGGAACTCATGTACATGACTCTTCTCATTCTCACACTTACTTCCTCAAAACTTAGCTCAAATAGAAAGTTGATCTAAAAAATTTCACGATTTAACTTAAGGGCTTTCTTGAATTGTTCTCTTAACTCTTTCTTGAATTTAAATTATGAATTCAAGACTTATGAATCATGATATGACGGATCTCGATGATAATGTAGACTCATGAATACATTCTCCTCATTCTCGTACTCACTTACTCTAGTCTTGAACTAAGTTATTAGAAATTGTAGAAGACTCATCAAAAAGACACCAAGGGACTTTCTCAAAATATTCTAAAGAACTCTAAAGACTTGACTCTTAACTCTACCTTGAATTTGAATTATGAATTTTAGGTTTTGATTCATGCTATGAATAATATCTAGATGTGTAGAGTAGTTAAGAATGTTTAGAGTCAATAGGGAGTGAAGGAACCCTCAAATCACTAACTTTCATGTCAAGAATTCCTCAAAACCTCAACAAAACAAGATTTAGAATGTAACTTCAAGAACACTTATCAGGAACTCATCAAGAACATAAATTTCTCAATATTTATGGATAGATTCGCAAACGAAACACATGATTGGTATGTAGGTGAATGAACCCAACACTATGGAAGCTTACATACCTCTTAGGATAAAATACTTGGCAAAATCCCTCGAAGAATCGCAAAAATCTTGAACGCTCTTCATTTTCTCCTCTTTTACTCTTCTTGAACTCCTCTAAAACCCCAAGCGTATTTTCGAAAGGGAAAAGGCTCAAATATGCCATCAAACTTTCAGAAAAGGCTCATTTATGCCATCCGTTAAAATTTTGGCTCATTCATGCCATTACCATTTAAGAAAAGGCTTATTCATGCCATTATTTTTTAACAGTGGTTTTGCCAAACCATTTTTTACACGTGGCCAATTATAATTCGGCCACGTCATTATTTTTTTATAATAAAAAATATTTGTTCAAAATTTTGATTTTTTATTATAAAAAGAATAATGACGTGGCCGAATAATTATTGGCCACCTGTAAAAAATGGTTTTGCAAAACCACCGTTAAAATGTTTGTTCAGAATTTTGATTTTTTATTATAAAAAAAATAATGACGTGGTCGAATTATAATTAGCAACGTGTAAAAAATGGTTTTGCAAAACCACCGTTAAAAAACAATGGCATGAATGAGCCTTTTCTTAAACGGTAATGGCATAGATGAGCCAAACTTTTAACGGATGGCATAAATGAGCCTTTTCTAAAAGTTCGATGGCATATTTGAGCTTTTTCCCTTTTGGGAATAACTAAAACTGATTATAATCAGTTTAGACTCCTAAAACCTAACAAAAAATGTTTAATCTGATTGGGTAACGAAAAGACCAAAATACCCTTCATATTTTTGGTTAACTTTCCTTATTTGGATAGTCCAACTTCAAACAGGTGCATCTCCCTCATACGAACTCAAAAATTAGCAAACTCAGTGGCGTTGGAAAGAGGATTCCAAGACCTTTCATTTGATATCTTATAGGTCTACTAACTCATTTTGTGCTAAAAGTTATGGTCGTTTGAAGTTGACCCAAAAATTTAAAAGAGCTTAGGAATGACTTGAATGAACTATCTTCTAAATCCCTAAGCGTATTTGGATTTATGAAAACTGACCCAAATAGGATTTTTCCTGAAAATATTACTAAAATTCGTTTTAAGCTGATTGGGTAAGGAAAAGACCAAAATAACCTTCATATTTTTGGGTAACTTTCCTTAACTGGACAACCTGACTTCAAACGGGCCTATCTCCCTCATAAGAGCTCAAAAATTAGCAAACTCGATGGAGTTGGAAAGAGGATTCCAAGACATTTTATTTGATATCTTATGGGCCACCTAACTCATCCTGTACTGAAAGTTATGGTCGTTTGAAGTTGACCCAAAACTCATACTTAGCATAACTTGCAAAAAAATTCAAATTTACTCTTTCCAAAAATAGTTTTTTTCTAATTCTAGTTCTTTCTAAGGAGGGATGTTACAATGCTACATCTAGTGACCTTAACACTTAAGAAAATTTTAAATTCCTCGGTAAAATCCTACTCACAACAAAGGATGGCTCGAGTCTTAGCTCAAAAAAATTCTGGGGTGTTACAATATCTCCCCCTTGGGATCATTCGTCCTAGAATGACGGCTGGACTGGGTAAGGAATGGGGTTACTCTTATCATCTCTACCATGCCAACTAGATTTTCCCACATTACTATTCAGAACCAACTAAGGGTTCTCATTTAACTATTTCTCATAGGAAAAACTCATCATCATCTTCCTCCTCATTAATAAGCTTAGACGGAATTATCACACCATCATTATAACGATAGGATCATTAACCTTTTCTTTCTAATATCACTCCATTACTAAAAGGACCTCTGAAAAGATATCTCCCATACTCTTTGGCACTCATTACTATCGTATTCTTGAACACTTGACTTGATTTCTCATCTTGTCATCTCCCCCTTAGGTTTAAAGCTGACACTTGAAAGCTATGGACCTATTCCATCATCTCTAACTAGTCTACATCATCTTTTACTCTAACACTCGGGAGAAGCTTATTTCATGACTACCACAATCTCCATAAGCCGGTCCTAAGGCCTCTTTCTAACCTCTTCTGATTACTTACCCTCTCGGTACACCTCTTAATGCTATTTTTACTCTTATGAGTTAGCCACACTTCATTTCCCTTATCTAAAGGTTAGGGTCTCTCACTTATACCACTCATATTTATTGCAGCTAATCACGTCAATTCCTAACCTACATGTCAAGTCTTCTAGATCAAATCTCAAGACTAACATCATCACCCTCACGTTTCCATCCTTTTGATCAAGATACTCATCTAAAATTCAAGCTTAATGTTTATTACTAAACCTGAATATCAATATGATTGCTCGCTTACTATATTAACTTACAACTACTGGATATAAATTCAGAAACACTCGTCCACTAGGACCTTATGACAAGTAGTTAATCCTTACCTCGTAGCCTCTATACTGACAATTTACCATCACATTTCACTTCACAACTTAAATACTATTTTGCGCATTATCTCTCATATAGTTCTATCATCCTCTGAATACTATGGGGCTCCCCCCTTCAAAGTTCATAAGCCTAGCTTATGTCTATCACCTCATGAATATTCTGCTTTCTGATTCCACACATACATTTTTTCTGCTCTAACACGACACATCGACATTAACTCTATTCTGGTTAACAATATACTTTATCTCATCATGACTAATAACTATTCCTCTTATCACGAACTCTTCTACAACCTTACTATTCCTTACTTGACTCATAAAGGAACTCATCACTTATAACTGACTGGGTGCACAATTGCAATAAGATAATCTTCCCCGTGACTATCTCTTTCCCTTAGATTACTGAACCTTTGTATACTTTTAACTTGACTTAAGGGCACTCTTTACTACTACTGCTCAAAATCTTGTATTTCATACTATCTTTTAAGGTGAAGATATTCCCAAGCTCTAAACATACCATCCTCTTAAAGTCTCAGCTTAAACAAGGCTTAGAGAAAAGAGTATAACTCGCTTTTAGCTCAAATGCACGATTCACATGAACATGAGTGCATTCCTCTCAAACAAAACACTTAACTCACTCATAGGCTTCTCTCAAGCCCCTCTGGAGTCTCATGACTTTCTCAAGATTTTTGCTACGAGTAACTCATCGATAGGGGACGGAATTTTCTTTTCATCCACCCCTAGTATCAGGGGTATTTCAATGGATATGAGAACGCACGAGTTAGAATAAATCTCGATGACATAGCTCTATTGCACGATTAATAGCATGAAAGATTGGAAACATTTCTGAAATGTAAATAATCTTTCATTTATAGAAGTGGGGCCCTCACAACCATAAACAAGACCCAACTGAAATGGCTTCATAGACACCCTAGGACACTTGAACTCAGTGCTCTAATACCAATTTTTTCACGACCCGAGGATACCCCCTGGACGTGGCCGGCACTCGAGAACCATTGATGGTCCCCAAGTGAACCCTTATCCTGGCTTACTACAAGTAAAAGACTAACTGAAGCATACAAAAGCTTAGAATTTAATTAATTTCAATAAACTCAAATACTCAACCTTTTTAAAAGTTTGTACAATACTCAAAATAAGAGTAAATACAGAAACTCATCAACTTTGTCTATCTATGAAGCCCATACTATTACAAAAGGATATCGGGACAAGACCCGTGACATCTAGAAACTACTAAAAGTAAGATAAAGGTGAAGTCCTCCAGAATATAAGAAGGCTCACCACAACTGACAGGAATATTACATGACTTCAACGAACCGATTATTGATGATCATGAATACCTGTATCTGCATCATGAAATGATGCAGGCCAAATGGCTCAGTACATGGAATGTACGATCATTTAAGGGGAATTCTAAAGCAATAACATAAGATTGAACAGATGGAAAATAAACATACTTACCTCTTCTCAACACATACAACTCGACTCAATTCAATAATAAGAGACTCAACTCTGTGAAACATATTTCAACTTGACTTAGAGAAAATAGGGCTCAACTCAATATATAGAGACTCAAATCTTGATACTCAACTCTGGATAAAACAACAATAAAAGATGCAATATATGAAAGCTTTTAAAATAGTAGATAACAACTCAATGTATTGACGAATACAATAATAACTCAGTTTGTATGTAAAAATACAATATAACTCTGTGGGAGATTCTCAAACCGACAACCATCCCTATGAGCTATGTGATGATACAACGTCTAGCCCACGCTTCCAAAACAGTCCTATACTTTACCAGGGTATAGAACCTACTACTAAGTGGATCCACTAGTCTATGCTAAAAGGCTTTAAGGAATCGTCTAAAAGTATGACCATTTCTACCCACTTTGGCTACATAGTTTATGGGGGATGTGAGTTGTAAGAACTCTCCCCCATATCGGTGCTCAATACTACTCCCAAAATATAACTAGCTCATATGCTTAAAAACATAACTATCTGTGTTTTGAGATTATTACTCAAAAATCATTCTCTTAAAAGAGATGGTACTCAAACTGCTCAAAACTGTTTTGGAAATCTCAGTTTCCTCCTCTTTTAATTATGAAAATATTTACTCTTGAAAATACTTAATTGCCATATATTCATTTTGAAAAAATGAACTCAACTCTACTATTTCTCAACTCAAGTTCTTAAGTCTTAAAATAATTTTAAAGTGATTGTGAAAGACTTTTCAAAATAGGGTTCATGCCGAATTATGGGCTTGAACGACTTAATTCAAGGTTTTCAATAACCATACATAGAACTCAATACTCGGAACTCAACAATTCCAAAACTCAAGATCTCAATGATACTACTCATCTCGAGAATGCTCGACTCATTGGGTTCATGCAGAATTATGGGCATGTACAACTCAATTCACGGACCTTTATGGGTAACACGTAATAGTCCCATGACTAGGAATATAACCTTAAAGGGGTGATTAAATCAATACTCAAGACTTAGAACTTGAAGATACTACTCCTCTCAAAGATACTCAACTTATGGAGTTCATGTGGAATTTATGGGCATGAACGACTAGACTCAAGGGTCTACATAACAATATGTAACTCATTTACACGACTCTTCTCATTCTCACCCTTACTTCCTCAAAACATAGCCTAAATTGATGGCGAACTCAAAGGATTCATGATTTAACTCAAAGACTTTCTTGAATTGTTCTCTTAACTCTTTCTTGAATTTTAATTATGAATTAAAGACTTATCATTAATAATATGAAGAATCTCGATCATAATGTAGACTCATGAATACATTATCCTCATTCTCATACTCACTTACTCGAGTTTTGAAACAAGTTATTAGAAATTGTAGAAGACTCCTCAAAAACACTCAAAGGGACTTTCTCAAAATATTCAAAAGAACTCTAAAAACTTGACTCTTAACTCTACCTTGAATTGGAATTATGAATTCAAGGTTTTGATTCATTTTATGAATGATTTCTAGATATTTAGAAGTATTTTAGAGTGTTTAGAGTCAATAGGGATTTATGGAACCCTCAAATCACTAACTTTCATCTCAAGAACTCCTCAAAACCTCAACAAAACAAGATTTAGAAAATGTTACTTCAAGAACACTTATCAAGAAATCATCAAGAAGTTAAATTGCTTAATATTTATAGATAGATACGCAAAATAAACTCATGATTGGCCTGTGGGTGAATGAACCCAATACTATGGAAGCTTACATATCTGTTAGGATAAAAGCCTTGGCGAAATCCCTCGAAGAATCGCAAAATCTTTAAGGCTCTTCCTTTTCTCCTCTTTTCCTCTTCTTGAACTCCTCTAAAAACCCTAAACGTATTTTAGGAATAACTAAAACTGATTCTAATCAGCTTAAACTCCTAAAACCTTACTAAAATTATTTAAATCCGATTGGGTAAGGAAAGGACCAAAATACCCTTTATATTTTTGGTTAACTTTCCTTATTTGGACAGTCCGACTTCAAATAGGTATATCTCCCTCATACGAACTCAAAAATTAGCAAACTCAGCAGCGTTGGAAAGAGGATTCCAAGACCTTTCATTTGATATCTTAAGGGTCTCCTAACTCATCTTGCGCTAAACGTTATGGTCATTTGAGACCCAAAACATTAAAAGAACTTAGGAATGACTTGAATGAACTCTCCTAAAAAACACTAAGCGTATTTGGATTTATGAAAACTGACCCTAATCAGATTTGTCTCCAAAATATTATTAAAATTTGATTTAAGCTGATTGGGTAAGGAAAAGACCAAAATACCCTTCATATTTTTGGGTAACTTTCCTTAACTTAACAACCTGACTTCAAGCGGTCATATCTCCCTCATACGAGCTCAAAAATTAGCAAACTCCATGGCGTTGGAAAGAGGATTCCAAGACCTTTAATTTGATATCTTATGGGCCACCTAAATCATCCTGTACCAAAAGTTGTGGTCATTTGAAGTTGACCCAAAACTCATACTTAGCATAACCTGCAAAAAATTCCAAATTTACTCTTTCCTAATATAGTTTCTTTCTAATTCTAGTTCTTTTTAAGGCGGTATATTACAGTGCTACATCTAGTGAACCTAACACTTAAGAAAATTTTAAATTCCACAGTAAAATCCTACTCACAACGAAGATGGTTCGAGTCTTAGCTCAAAAAATTTATGGGGTGTTACAACAGTAATGGTTTTCGGTTAGAGAAATTTCCCACAAGTAAAGTATATATGTCTTTTTCATATTTCTTTTATTACATATCTTATTGATAAGCTTAAATGGTTTTCACTCCATATTCATGTATTGATTCAATTATGTTGCTTTCAGTTATTGAGGTTAGCTAATTATTTACTCAAGCCCTATCACTTACCATTACATTCAATGTAGTGACGTCATTCGACTTGCATCTTATTATGATGCCGATATAGGTGCTCAGGATCATAAACAGGCGCTTTGTTGAGATCACTATTCACTTGCAGACAATATTTGGTGAGGCCTCCTTGCTTTTGAGAGACTCCTTTTTCGTTCAACATAGTAGTATTAGAGTTGTCATGGGTCTTGTCCCGACATCTATCTTACATTTTTAGACGCTTCATATACCGACATGATAAGATGCTTTCATTATTTTCTCAGGATGTTTATTTAACTTATGACTTATGTTAAGTATTTGCAAGATATTTTAAGACTTTCTCGAATGTTTAAATGTTCATCTATTTTAAGGTTCTGCATATTGTTTAGAGTCATGTAAGTCATGTAGCCATGCCAAGGGTTCGCTTGGGGATTAAAAATTGCTATTGAGTGCCAGTTATGTCCAAGGTGTAGGCACAGATCGTGACAGAATGATTGAAGTCTCGATGCACCATGATGATAAAATTTTGGGTGAAAGTCCCTTCATAATTTTGCCTAACACGCCTTTGTATGGATAAGACATTGGGTTAAAGTCTCAATACAATATATTGATTTATAATGGTGATTGAGAAAATCGATATGCTCTTAGTAAAAATTGTGAAGTCCGTCCCATTTACTATGATCCACTCTTAAAAGAGAATGTGATAGCAATACAATAAAAGTTTAAAAGATAACAAGATTATTTTATGATTGGACATATGAATATAGACGTGAATGGATAATATAATAGTAGTCATCATTGTGATAATTATAAAAGAAACAACAATATGAGTTCTCAAAATGGTCCTTCAAAGAGGGAAAGTAATTTTTGTCATCAAATTTGGCATGAAAGGTATTGGGCACGCAATTACCGTATGTGCAAACTAATTTGATTTTATAAATCCTCGATCAAAATAAGGAAATAAAAAGTTAAGGTATGTCAGATAAATATGATAAATTTCCAAGCATGACAATGAACTTCTAACGAAAAAAATAAAATTTTGAAGCATGTATGAATGATTATACACTACTAAAAAAACAATGAATACTGACCTAAAAATTTCTGACCACAAATGGAAGTCGGTAATTTTCGACCTCCGGAGGTCGGTATTTACAAGTAGTCGGTTTTTATGCAAAATAAAGCGGGAAAACCAAATTCCGACCTCTGGAGGTCGAAAATTTTCCCGGAAAAAATGAATTACAATAAAAACCGACCTCTTGATGTCGCTATTAAACAAATAAATAAATCAATTAAATATAAAAACAAAAAAAATAATACCGACATCAAGAGGTCGGTTTTTATTGTTTCTGGGAAAATTTCCGACCTCCTGAGGTTGAAATTTTTTCTCAATTTTTGTGTAAAAATACCGACTTCCGAATGTCGGTAAAATTAAATAGTATGTAATTAAAATACCGACCTCATCTGGTTGCTATTTTTATTTCGTCTAATTACTATTAATTAAAGCGACATCCGAAGGTCGGTATTTTTATTTCATCTAATTACTTTTAAAAGCGACATCTGGAGGTCGGTTTATTTAGATCAATAATCCATATTTAGAGTATGAAATTACGTTGATATGAAAACCAACAACAAGTAGTCGGTTTTATGCAAAATAAAGCGGGAAAACCAAATTCCGACCTCAGGAGGTCGGAACTTTTCCTAGAAAATGAATTACAATAAAAACCGACCTCTTGATCTCGGTATTATTTTCTATTTTGATTTAATTTTATTTAAATTGTCTTCCGGAGGACGATTTTGTGTAAAAAACAAAAAAATTATAATACCGACTTCCGGAAGTCGATAAAATTAAATAGTATGTAATACATTAATATTTTCAATTAACTTTAAATAAATCGTCCTCCGAATGACGGTTTTATACAAGTTAAAAAATAATAACCTCCCGATGTCAATATTATTTAATTAACATGATTACTTTTATTTAACTTAAATTTTAATGTGATACCGACCTCATGACGTAGGTATTTTTTATTAAATCTAATTACTTTTTAATAAAAGCGACATCCAGAGGTCGGTTTGTTTAAAATATTCCTATTAATAATCATAATTTTGCTATTGTGCATAATACTAAAATTTCATTTTACACCTACAATTAATTGTTCAAAAAGTGTAAATTTTTTGTATACTTTTATAAATAAAAAGTTAGAATTCGT